>KN484449.1:11186-21232 GCA_000787095.1 Periophthalmodon schlosseri
AACTTTACAAAAAAAACAAAAAAATGTAACTTTTTAAAATGTAAAAATGCTCAATTTTCACAAAAAAATAACCAAAAAAAAAAAAACCCTCAACTTTCAAAGATTATTTCCAAACATCCATAATTGAATTTTTTTTTTTTGAGAAACATTACAAAAAACATTTAAGAAAAAAAAAAAAAAAAAAATCTCATTTATAATTTTAATAACTTTCTTAAAATTTCAATCAATCCCCATGAATTGTTGGAGAAACTTTTTTGAGTAAAAATGAAGCTTCAAATCTCATACTCACTCTCAAATCAAAAAAGGTAATTTTTTGTAAAACTTTCAGCAGTGAGCAGAATACTGTTGTCCCGATACTAAAATTTTAAACAAAATTTCGATACTAAGGAATAGACTCGATCCTCAATGCAGATTCTGATACCACAATAATTAAAAACACTCTTTACTAGTCTATGTGTCTTATACTTCTGATCTGATTCTGATACAGCTCAAGATCATTCTAAAGCTATTCAGGAAAGGTTCATTTCTGTCCTGTGAATGTGACTTTTTTTAGTATCGATACCTGCTCAAATGAGTATCTAGTTCCTTTTTATTTTACAGATTTAGATCACAAAATGTCACTTGTACAGTTTCGATTCCAGGCCCTGACAAAGTTGGATTTCTCATTCTCTACGTTTGTTTTTGATGAAGGAGAGCCTACCTGATGCTATTCAGCCAGCAAGTTTTTGTTTTTCCCGATCGGGTTCAGTCGCCCTCCGCAGAATGCAGGGATAATGCAGGTGATGAGTGCTTGGTTACACACAGCCTCCCCACACATACACATGTACAAACTCACATTCACACGCACAAAGGCATCGCTCCTGTGACGCAGCGTGGTACGGTTAAGTTAGTACGGCAACAACAGGCTGCATTTACTTTATTATTATTATTTATCATATGGTTTTAGCATTTTAAGGCTAGACAGTGTTTTCTTGAGCTTTTTCAATTCCAATATCAATACCCAATATCAACCGATACCAGTGCAGAGACTGAAAACAGCATTTATTTCCTTTAAAAAAATAAGACAAAACTGATTCAAATGTGTTATGTATCAGTTTGTTTGTTTGGTTTTTTTTAATCTTTTAAGTAACTACAAAAAAGCTTTGCATAAATAAAAGACTGGGCCATCTACGACCAGTAATAGTCTTATTACACCAATTTATATATATCGGCTGAATCGATATTTGGGAGCCGATATCAGAGATGGCAAATTTTTCATTATTGGCGCAGATCGGTGTTTTCAGCCAGTTTTCCTTTTCAACATGTTATTTCAATCATTATTTTTAGTAGCAAAAATGAATTTTTGCTTTCAATTTTATGTATCAAGTTTATACGATACTGATACTATGGAGCCAAAAAGTTACAATGTTTTATGATATAATTAAAAAAAAAAAAAAAAAAAAAGTCCAGATTTTTGTTCAGCTGATCCGGTCAATATTAAACTTTTTATTTTATTTTACACCAGTAGTTGACATGGCTATTTTTTAGCACAGCATCAACTGGCATTCCAAACTGAACCGTACCATGCTTTTTAACAGTAACGCGCCCACATAGCCCCTCCCACATGCCCGCATAGCCCCTCCCACATGCCCACACTCACTCAGTTATATGCTGTAGGAGAATTAACAGTCGATCATAGCTGATTTCTGCCAACACGAAAAATATTAGTGATTGTATCTAGCAGCTTTAGATGTACATACAGTATATATAATATTTATATAGAAACTCTTCAGAACACTGCCCCCTAGCGTACCATTAGCGCTAACCCACCTACCGTACAAAACTAGATCAACTATTAGGGTATCAGTCCCGGACTCGTCTACTTTTCAATGTGAAATAATACTAAGAAGTGGCCTATTTACACAAGCGCTGTCATATAAGCTACGGTAATGCCGACAGCGACCATAAATACAACTTTATCTTTCAAATATCAAAGACAAAAAAATGTTGGATTATTATTATTATTGTTATTATTATTATTATTATTATTAATATCAGCACTTAAATACAGTGTGAGATATTTACATGTGTTTTTGGAGTTTGGTACCCTAGTGTCCCGTCACTTACTGCACAAGGTTGTCCAGGGAGAGATTGCATAGAAAGGATAGTTTTTGTAATTTATAAGAAAATATTGGTTAATTTGTATAGCGAGAATTCTCTGATCATATTAATTACTAATATTTACATTTCGGAGATGAACGTTTGAAGGTTAGCTGAGTCTGATTGGGGTTTAAAATCTATTGTTAAGTTTGTGAAATGTCAAAAGTAGGCAATGTCCACACAAATGCATTCTATAAAGCAGCATCGTGCAGCTTTATCTCAACATATGTAGCTTATGTAATGATCCAGTAAGTAAAACAGCTAATAGCCAGTAACCTGCTTATGTTCTTTGCCCGCTAAGGCAGTGCAATGTCAAATTTTACACCATATTGCAATGAATTACATTTCTGGAGGCTAATCTGTGCACAACAGCGCCCGGCAGCCTCACTGTTAGCGTCACTACATCCTGTCCAGTTTTATCGCTATGAGGTTTTTGCAGAGTCACGCTAAAATGAATAAATATTTAAACATCAGGCAGTGACAGGGAGCTGCGGTGGATGTCACTGACAACACGTTAAAAACTACGCAAATAAAATGAATACTTCACCAGAGACACTTCTGTGTTTAGAAGGAGAGATATTTGTGTCTCAATGCTAACGCTAATGCTAATTTTAAGACATAAAAAATATTAAACACTACAAACTGATGTTTTCTATATATAAAAATAATTGGGTAGTTTTTAATTTGTTTAAATTTTAATTGTAATAGTTTTTTTTTTATTTTATATTTTCCGATTTTAATAAAAGCAGCTGTTAGCTTTGAGACACACAGAGCTAGCTAGTGTGCTGCTGTGCACAGAGCCTATTTGTTTTGTTGCAGTAGTAGTAGTAGTATAGCCTGTATTCAAAACTACTTTAGCTAAATGATGTAGCTAACCAAAACCATGTCCAAACTAGCCATTTGTCTCATGTACGCTCAGCTAGTGACTTCACTCAGTCAAGTCACTTCATTATAAACATTTTTATAGCCCAATAACAAAACATTCGACTTAGCAGCCATCACCCAATAGTAAAGTGAAACATGCCAGCTAGCCCAGTGCTGTAGCCAAACCTGCAAACTTTGCCAACAGTGCTAAGCTAACCAACTTTTCTTTGCCATTTTTAGGTATGTTAAGTTTGACATCATTGCAAAATACCTCAAACACACTCTGCCCATCTCAATATTTTCGTTCAATATTCTTATTTGTGTGTAAATGTATTTATGTGGACATAGCCTTCGTCTCTTTCTTGCCTGTATTGTACCAAAACTCCACAATAGAAACAGATATGATTCGATTTTTTCATTTATACACTGGAAATACAAATTAACAGTCTGCCAGCATCCTGTTTCCCGTATGGTTTTAATATTTTTTTTTAATTTTGATATTTTAAAAACACTAAAAAAATGCAGAAAACAGGAGGCATTGGGGAGTTTTTGTTTTCTTACGACGATCGCCAGTGCATATTACACCTATGTACACACACACACACGCGCGCGCCATTTTAATACAGTTCCAAGTCAAGCATTCGGACGAGTTACAAGGAATTCACTTTGGGGAATGACAGAACAGAATGGGTACACAAAAAAACAAAAAATATAATAACATGGACTAAGGAGAGGTGTTGCAACCAAAGCTCAGAAAGTAGTAGTGCTTAAAAACTATGTTCTGTTAGTTCAAAGGGGTTCAAATAAAATCAACAATATAATAAGTGCCACGTTTTTAACTGCTAAAAATCAGCACGCAGACCCCAGTCTCACCTCATTAAAACTTGCTGGTTGAGCAACATGTCAAATTTATCCAAAAATAGAATTATATATATTTTTTTATAACTGAGACAACAAAATTTTACACAATTTCTTTAAACTCGAACCTATGTGATTCTGCAACTATTCTGGGGAAGAGCACATGGTAAAACCACTACCATTTTCCCTTCTAGTTGATCCCTTTGTTTTGGAATGCGGTGAAATGGTCCGAATTGTTTGGCTGCGGAGAACATCGCTTCCGAAAAGTACCTTCAAAACAACATTTTGGGGGTTAAAATGGGCGAAGAACGTTGGCCATAAATGCACCACAAAACATCTGTCAAATGTTCAAAATGACAAGAAATCACGTGGCTCGCACACCACAACAGACCGATACTGAAGGAGAGGGGGAAAAACACTATTTGGAGTGCACTTTTCTGTATAGTAATTACAACTGTCGAGCCGTGAAGATGGCCGCGGTTAGCCAAATCACAGAAGCAAAAACAGATCCCTTTTAGCGAACGGCGAGGAGCTTTTTCGGAACAATAATAGTCAATAGCTTGTCGATCTCTGTACAAAAGATTCCTTCATAAACGATACTTTGTCCGCATGTGGCCTGGCGTTATGAAACACGACTGTATGTGTGTGTGTGAGAGTGTGTGCGTGCGTGTGTGTGTACAGGTGTCATTAGTAGCGCCTCCGAGTCTGTTAAATCTTGCACTCCTCCACAATTTGCGCTCCTGAGCTAGCGTGTGTGCTCAGAGCTAACCACAAAGCATGTCTCACCGATCCGCTGCTGCTCGTCGGCGACAAACTCAAATCTCAGAACAGATCGCCCCCTGTCTGAGCGGAGGGGCGATGGAATAAAAGGATGCCGGCTTTTTAAATTTCCACTTTATAAGCTAGCTTCAGTGGTGTCCCGAGGGGTGTTAGCGTGCGGGTGTAGCGGAGGTCACCCGGCTGCTTTGTGCTTGCCCCCGCAGCACCGGCACGCCTCCCCGCAGTGGTGGCAGGCGCGAAGGGGCAGGTAGCAGCACATACAGGGCGCAATGAAGGACAGAGCCACCAGGGCGAGCCAGCGCAGGCAGAACTGCTCGTCGGACGTGTCGCAGGAGCAGGGGTCGGAGAAGTCGCCCTCTGAATCGGACATGCAGTGGTACAGCATGCTCTCAGCGCACAGCATGCAGCTCACTTTGTAGATGCACTGCTTGATGGGGTCGGGCGCGTCTTGGCACTGCCCCCTCCGGTTGTCCTCGTGGTTGAACATCTCGCGGCAGTAGATGCACCGGGAGCGTTCGCCGTCCTCTCTCCTCCGCCGGCTCTTCTTGGACTTGAGCAGGGGCGAGGGCTGGGTTTTAATGGCCGAGTCTTTGCCCAATCCCATGCCCAGGCCGGTGCCCATGCCCGCGCCGGTGCCCGACGAGTGGTGCAGGTCCCCGGGGTGTGCGTCCGAGAACAGGTATTTGTTGTTGTCGGCTTTGTGGAAGGGGGAGGGGAAGTCCATGGCGTCACGCTCCTCCTGCTTCCACATCACCGGGTGGCGGTAGTCCTCGTAGCCCCGGATCAGCACGTCCTTCCGGGGGTTGATGCGCACGATCTCCTCCTCGTCCATGTGGAAGCTGACGTGGCGGGTCGGCTTGAAGGACACCTGCGGCACAGACCAGAAGGTAAGAATCACGAGATTACTCCAATCGCTAGAGCACTTATGAGCTGAAGGTGTGGGTGTGTTTTTAACAGACGTGTCCAAAAAGAAAATCCGCACAGATCACCAACAGTTTGGATTTTGATTCGTTATACTATGATTCGGCAATAATTGAAACATCTCTGAACATCAAGTTACTTTACAATTTTAACGCAGAGGAATTGGCCGCCACTATCTCACATGGTTTCACTCAAGTTGTTTTTAATATATGACATATGAAGTGTAGAGCTGTGTGCAGTACAGAGACTTGTTTCTGAAGCTAAGCAAGGCCAGGCCTGGTTAGTACTTGGATGGGCGACTGCTAGGAATACCAGAGTTAGTTGTGCTCGGAGGGGCTGATGGCACAGATCGACAGTCTCACTTCTGTGAGTCTACCCCGGGGCAGCTGTGACTACAATAGCAGCTTACCATTACAGAGTGCATGAAGTGTATGAATGAATAATGAAATGCGCTTTTGCCATCTTAAAAGGTACACATCCAAAGCCTTATCATTACCTGTGGGGGCAGGTAGCGCGTGTTGGAGGGGAACTCATCGAAGGGCTGAGCTCGGACGTAGCACCCTCTGAAGGGCTCCGTGTGCGCATCACTCAGGGGAGAGAAGGGCTCCTTCATCGGGGTGCACAGAGACGGGGGCTCGTTACACACCTGCACAACAAATACTACAGGTTAGGTCTGTCTGTACGTATCTTATATGACCCTTTATGAAAGTTAGTCCTTTGCATTTGACCCATTCTTCAGCCTGACAGGAGACTCATGCTTGTGGACTCTTCTCCAGATCTTTAGCTTCTTGTCTACCGGGCTTCTTTTATGTTAAATCAGGGTCGTCCAAGCTTTTTGCCCTGGTGGGTCAAAATATGCGTGCGTTAGCAAGCCAAGAGCCAGACCTAATCATGTAAATAGAAAATTTGTTTGCAAGTAGATTTATGATTAGATTGCTTTTAAGGGGGATAGACTGGTTTGGATTGGTTTGACATCTCCTTTACTGAGTCTTTTCACTGGCCCCTGGTTTACATGTAATAAAAAAATAAAAATAAACATGATTAATTAAATGTACATTAAACATTATGAATGATAAGGGACAGAAAAAGGTATCAAATGCTTGCTAAATCTAGTCTTTTGTTTTGCTGGTGTGTGTGTGGGCGGTGTAGCACTCCAGCCACCAGGGGGCATCCTACACCCACACAGAGCCCTAGCGCTGCTGCGTGCTGATGACTCAAGGCCCTTCTGTTAGAACTCACAGTTCCCACAAACATCTGAGCTCATGTCACATCTCCAACCGTGAGCCTGAAGACGCCGAACAGAACCAACCTAAGCACCACTGCGCCTCGCCATCCCACCTGACCACAGCAGGAGGAGGGGCTGAGACCTCCTGTCACAACCTGGAGGGAACATCAAGAGACGCGCATAGCTATGAATGGCATTACAGTGGTATATACATTAGTGTCGTCACAATACAACAATTTCAAATTCAATTTTCGTCACTAAGGAATAGACTTGATATTCAATACTGATTCCGATACCACGCTGATAATAAAAAACACTCTTTAATTTAGACAATAGTGTGATTTTCAACATTAAATTGTAATTCTTTCTTTTATATTACAATGTGTGTAATCCCTCAGTGGTCCAGGTAGGTTCCACAGTGGTCCATGGGCGTGTACATGTGTCTTAAACTTGTTCTGATACAGCTCCAGAACATTCTAAAGCTAAACATACTTACAATGACTCCCGTGCATCATTATGTTGTAATTTGCGCATTTTAAATTGCAATATTTATCTAAAAGGACTTAATAAAAGAAACAAGTCCACTGATTTCCGTGTTAGAAAACTGCGGTGCCCAATGGGAGCTGACGTCGCCGTAAACGTCATCAAAACAAAGAGCCTTGAAGTTGTCACACCTCTGATGGATATAGCTGCACGTCACACTAGAGAATAGCGGATTTTATTTCAGTTGTACCAAAATGCGTATCACCGATTAAGAAAATAAAATTGGAGAACGAAATAAGTACGTCACAGCGGGCGTGTACCGGTGGCGGTGAAAACGAGGATTCATCTGCAATACGGCGTCTCGAAAATACCGGTGGCGGGAAAACGAGGATTCATCTGCAATACGGCGTCTCGAAAATAAGTGATTAAAGATTGTTCAAACATGCACGAATCACTTCAAATACAACTTCAGGTGAGTAAACGGTGAGGGGAAACAACTAGAACATGTTTAAAAGCTCTGAAAAGTCAATTATGCAGAATAGGTCCGCTTTAATGTACGCCAAGTACTGCAATTATGGCAAAAATTATAGTTACAATTATTTGGCTACTTAGAAGAATCACCCATAATCGTGATTTCAATGAGAACTCAAACTTGACTGTGATTGGTTAAATCCACTGTCGTCATAGGGATCAAATCACACATTTTGTATTGTCATATTGCCCAGACCCAACCATTAGCCAAATTCTATAAAAGATTGAACACCCAAAATAGTGGGGCTAATAATACAGTGGAGTCTGCTGAATGGGTGGCCAACTAATCATTCAAGAAAAACAGGACGTGAATGGAGAGAAGACCTTGTGTCAAAACTGGCCTTATTTAGTGAAATAGTTCAAGTTTTGCCGACAAAGATAAACCCAGATATCGCACAGATATTAACGATGCACCAGGTCAAAAACAGCTACACAGTTTACAGGCAGTTCTCACCATATAAAGTTACCCACGCTCCAACGCAACTTTGAAACCGTCTGTTTTCATACAGCGGCATCGATTAATCGGAAAGATCATGATTTGTAGACTAATAAAACAACTGTTGACTATTAGTATTTTGATAATCGTTAAATGGTCCATATTAGGCTAATGTTTCCTCATCACAAACAGAGCTGGAGGTGTGTTTTGTTTCATTCACACATGTTTAACACACAAGCCCTGCATATTTAGACTGAGTTCTTGTCTCAAATGGAAAAGACTCTGTTCCACCTTGTGATGTCATGTGGTAATACAGGAAGTGCTCCACTGTGTTTTTAAACTCCATACACCTTCACTAGAATCATTTGGATAATTTCAGCCCTGGAATTGCCAATCTCTACTGAACTAAAGGTGAAAGGAGCAGTTAACTTGAAAACTATCGATTCATGACACGAACGGAACAAAGAATTTTGAGCTTTGGAGATGTAGACAGACTAATAATAAAGGATTACTAAAACATGTGTGAATGAAACAAAACAACTACAGATATGTTTTTGAGGAGGTAACAACATTATAACATGGCTTAAAGCTCACACGAGTCAGTTTTGCGTAATATAGGACCTTTAATGATTATCTGAAGCATAAACAGACTAACACATGCATTGAAAACCAGTTTTATCACATAGATTGCACCGTTATTAAATCAAAATGAGACAAATATAATTTTGTTTACATTAATGAAGAATACTATAATTATACTATTAGTATATCCTCTATCAGTGAGCCCCCATTTGGCATATTTTAGCTTAAACTGGTCAAATTGTATCCAAAAAATCTCCGAGCCACATAATCGTTTGATCTTCTTTATTAATCAAAAAAAAAAAAAAAAATCTGACTTGTCTACTTCTAAAATCTTTGTCCCTCTATGTCCCTCTCTCTGTCCCCATTTCTGTCTGTCCCTCTCTGTCTGTCCCTCTCTGTCTGTCCCTCTCTGTCTGTCCCCCTCTCTGTCTGTCTCTCTGTCTGTCCCCCTCTCTGTCTGTCCCCCTCTCTCCGTCTCCTCTCCGTCCTGGGACAGAGTGGTGGAGGAGGCTGCTGGCTCTGCTTAGCCTGAGCCGTGTGAGTTTTAGCACACAGCGGAAATCTGGTTTGCTCCCAGCCACTGCTACAGTAATTACTGTCCTGTGGTTGCTAAGAGATGCTTCCTTTGACTTCTCTTCCCCCCCCAACCCCTCTCTCCCTCCTTCCCTCCCTCTCTCTCCTTCCCCTCCTCAAGACTGCAAACACATGGCCGTCGACAGCATGGAGGATCTGGAGACAGTGGAGGTAGAGGGGAGAGAAAGAACAGAGCAGGAAAAATATTAGTTTGTGTTGTATTTGTGCAAGTGCAGAGAGACGGAGAGAGGGAGAGAGAAAGACTGAGAACAGAGACAGAGACAAGGTGAGAGAGAGAGAAGAGGACACAGAGAGAGATAGAATAGGGAGACAGGGAGATAAAAAGACGATGAGAGAACAGGGAAATGGTGACAGAAACAAAAAGAAGAAGAGAGACAGAGGGATAGAGAAACACACAGAAAGAGACAGACAAAAAGACAGAGGGAGATGAGAGAGAGAAAGAGGCAAAAGGTCAGAGACAGATAAAGAGAACAGGGAGTCAGAGACAAACAGTTGGACAGAGAGAGAAAAAGAACAGAGGATAGAGAGTCAGAGCGAGAGAAAGAAAAGAACAGAGATAGAGACAAAAAGACACAGAGAGAAAACAGGGAGAGATAGACCAAAAGAAAGAGATGAAGAGAGAGAAACAGTGAT
>KN484449.1:47259-68076 GCA_000787095.1 Periophthalmodon schlosseri
ACGCCCTCAGTGCGCCCTCCCCCCTCCGCTGCTGCCTCCGCTGTGGGTGCTGCCGCTGTCGTCCCGCTGGCTCACCTTATACACGGTGACACAGCTGAGCCCTCCGCCCCCAAGGGGGAGCCACCCGCCGCTGGAGTCATCCCGAGTCATGACCACTGCTCTCACACGCGCATAACTGTCACTGTGAAAGAAGAGGGAGGTAAGGTGTTAGTGTTGGTAATCACAGAAAGGCATAAACAATTATTCTGTATTGCTGAAATATGTAGCACAATGGTCACAATAGTCTCCAAATATCACAAACTATGAAAAATCAGACACTCAACCACACATAAGTAACACCAGAGGCTTGTAAGAAAATATTACCATGTGTAGCACTGTTTTGCATACATTATTAACGTTAGCAATTGAACATTTCTTAAAGCTAACGTTATGCTAGACAATAAT
Source organism: Periophthalmodon schlosseri (assembly GCA_000787095.1). Lineage (NCBI taxonomy): Eukaryota > Metazoa > Chordata > Actinopteri > Gobiiformes > Gobiidae > Periophthalmodon > Periophthalmodon schlosseri. The sequence continues at coordinate 47,704 of KN484449.1, forward strand.
GCACCAAAAATATAGCGGGCTACAACAATTTGACAATTGAAGTCATCAAGCGCCACAAATCCTGCAAACATTCGTGAACTTTAGAAACCGGAGCTAGAAATTAGATATACACTAGTATTACTTGTTGGCAAACATAAACAACAAGCATTTGTCTGTGTGATCAAAATGAATCTTTTTATTTTACCGTCCTATTAAAATGAATGGTATAGAACATAAATATCAGTACTTTGGCCTTTGGGGAAATCTAAAAATTGAGTGAGCCTCCTGATTCTTTTTGATGATCGATTAGATCACCTGGTTGACAACAAGATGGCTACTGCCTACATGAGTTAGCCCACATATGCTGGAGCAGTCAAAAAATGCAGAGAGCAAAATTCAAAGCCAAGGTCACTCAATATACTGGATTATCAATTTGTAAACTCACTAGATCCCAGACAATGATTCCAAGAATCAAAACATTTCATGACAACTCCATCCACTAAGCCATAAGCCAAAGTTTTCATTGGAAAGAAAAATGTTTTGGTCCCACGGTACCACAATACAGAGCTTGTGAAATCTAGCTATGTCCGATATATTGACAAGATATTAAAATTGATGTTTAATAATAAAACAAAACTGTCAAAGAACTGCCAAATAAAAGTGTAATCTTCCAAACAAGGGTGTAAGGTGAAATTGTGTGTTTAAAGAGAGATAGTATCATACTGCTAACTGCAAAAAAGGTTTGAGATCGCGAGATTGCATAAATGACATAAAACCTCTTCAGACATGGTTTTGATGATGCAACAACATTATAAAATAGTATAAAAAAGATTTGGCATAATGCCCCCCTCCAAGTCTTTAGTCCATTCACTTTTTCTGCAATACTCAACCCAGATATTTATGCATGTTTAGCACATTCATTTTCATTTTTGTTGATAACGCCCACCGTGTGAAAGCTCCTCTAGTCTGTAAGTTAATGTCACTCACAGACAGGTCTTTCATAGGTAACACTGCTAAAAATAGAATGTCTAAGTTGAATGGACACAGTTTGTTGTTGAGAAGCCATCTCCTGATCTCCACGGTGTATGTTTAACCACAGTCAAAGGGCCTCTGACCATGTGGCTGTCCAGCTGATTCACAACCCTGATATCACGCAGGGATGGGATGATACTGGAACCTCAAAGAAATGACGTGAAGTGTCCGAAGTTGTGAGCAGGGTTTGCAATTAGAAGTTTGATTCTTTTGCTGGACAATGAGAAAATGCAATGTGAACTTAAAATTTTGTCAAAATACACAAAAAGTTAATAAAACAGAAGAGCTGTCAGATGGGATACTTATGTCATAGTGTTGTCACGATACTAAAATTCCAAACTCGATTTCGATACTAAGGAATAGATTCTATACTCAGAACAGATTTGGATATCACGATAAAAAAAAAAAAAAAAAAAAAAAAAAAAAACACACACATTTTTTAGACAATAGAATGTGATTTTTCAACATTAAAATCACAGTACTTTTTTATATTTCTTTTATATTTATGTGGCCTTATATCTGTGTAATCCCTCAGTCGTCCAGGTAGGTTCCATAGTGGTCCATGGGTGTGTACTAGTCTATGTGTCTTATACTTGTTCTGATACAGTTTTCTCATTGCAGATCTCTGCCTCATCTCTGAAAGCCCCAAAGCAAGTTTGTGGATTGGGCCGCTCATTTCTAAATTAAATTGTATTTTTATAACTTGGCCAGCAAGATGAATCCAAATTTTTGGTCTTATTATAAACCAAAAAAAAAAATACACTTTCAATATTAATGTCCTTAACAACCAATATAGTCTTTTATTCATTGGCACAACAACAAAAACTCAAATTTCTCCCTCCAAAGTCTGAACTTTGCTCCAGAAACATGTTTTTACTGACAAGAGGATTGACTGTAGAGCTCTCCATTAAAAAGACCCAAGCTGATCATTGACAAATAGAAGGGACTGAATCACTATATTGATTAAAATTCAATTAATTGCACAGCCCCAATAACAAGCATTAGAAATAACTGCAAGATTTAGACATTTAATGCCATACTGTGGAACAATGAAGGCAGAGCAAATGTTTTATTGAGACCCGTGTTGTGTTATTTTTTTGTTTTTTTCATTCACACCCTGCATGTTTAGTTTTTCCCTCAGACGGAAAACACTCCGTTCCACCTTGTGATGTCATGTGGTAATACAGGAAGTGCTCCACTGTGTTTTTAAACTCCATACACCTTCACTAGAATCATTTGGATAATTTCAGCCCTGGAATTACCAGTCTCTACTGAACTGAAGGTAAAAGGAGCTGTTAACTTGAAAACTACGACTTCTCTACTGAACTAAAGGTAAAATGTAGCTGTTAACTTGAAAATTACCGCTTCATGACATCACAAGGTGGGACCAGAGATTTTGAGCTTAGTAGATGTAGACAGACTAATAATAATGGGTTACTCAAAGATGTGTGAATGAAACAAACACAACTCTGGGGATGTTTTTGATGAGGTAACAACATTATAACATGGCTTAAAGCTCACAAAGCATAATATAGGACTTTTAATAGACAAATATTACATTTACTGTCGTGCTGTCCGTTTTACATGAGCAATTATCTTATATTTCATTGTCGTCTCTCCCTGTCTGTTCGGTCTGTCCTTCTGATTTAGTGCGATGGCTCTGTGATTAGATAACAGGCTGGACTGGGCCACCGGAAACGCCAAAGGTCAGGGAGTGCTGAGGGCAGCATTTAGCACAATATCCTGGTAACATATTAAAGACAGGGCTGCCAAAACGTGTCACGGCTAACTGCTAAACCTAAAGTACCCACTTGAGAACAATTAAACCCAGAGGTAACTAGTATAGCTTCTGCCAACGACAACTGAACAATACAAGAACAAGAAGACTCTCTCTTGATGCGGTCTCTAAATCTTCTCAATAAGCTAACCTTTGCTCTCCTGCTTTCCACGCCCTTGGCAAACTGCAGTGCCCACGTTATTGGTTAGTAATTAATCTCAGAGCCGGAAAGCATTAAATCTAGGGCCATTTATTGCACATGTAAAAAAAAGTGTGAGAATTTACTATGGGCTACTACGAAAACCAGTACCGAAACTAGATACTCATTTGAGTAAGTATTGATAGTGAAAAAGTCACATTCACAGGGCAGAAATGAACCTTTTCTGAATAGCTTTAGAATGATCTTGAGCTGTACCAGAACAAGTATAAGACACATAGACTAGTACACGCCCATGGACCACTATGGAACCTACTGGACGACTGAGGGATTACACAGATATAACACATGGGAATATAAAAAAATACTACGATGTAATGTTGCAAATAACATTCTATTGTCTAAATAAAGAGTTTTTATTGGTATCGAGTATGGAGTCTATTCCTTAGTGTCGAAATAAAGTTTGAAATTTTAGTATTGTAACAACACTATTCTCAAATGCACTCACTATAGGGTCATTTATTCAAAGATCAACACGCATATCTTCAGAATGTGGAAGGAAACCAGAGAGTCAAAACCAGTTGTTTTGGTTTCTCTTTCTTTCCAAATCGCAACTTTACAATTTGGTGCATTATTCAGTCCATAGCCACATAGCTGTCCCTATCCACAACCACAATTATTCTGTAACTCCCAACTTATTGTGTCTAAACATTAAAAAAGCCAACGTATCAACTTTTTAAAGATTTTTCGACTGACCACAAACACAAACGCCCAACTTCCCTATTCCCCTTATGACCATACCATAACAGTTAAAACAGCATTTTCTAGGAGCCGCAACTGACCATAGAAATGGGGAAATAGTAGGGCTGTAGTCGACTAAAGAAATTCTCGATCGACTGAAGACATGTCCTGCCGATCGATTGGTCAACCAAAAAGGGGGCGTGGCGCGAATCTCTCAAACTTTTACATATCGCTATGTATGTGAGCCAAACTAATTACGGGACTACAACAGCAGAGGAGTTCGTGAAAAAACAACTATTTATGCAGGAAAAAAAGTAGTGGGGAACAAAATTTGTGAATCACGAGTTTGCTCTGAAAATTTTGTATGTTTTGATATTTACATGTCAAAAGGAAGCCAACTCACTCCGTAACTTCTAACTTCTCTTCTTGGCTGCTGCTAAATAAAATGGTATCTCTACAAAGCTGGGTTGTCAAAAGTATCGAAAATCAGATACAAATCGATACTAAAACTATTAGCGAAACTAGATGCTCATTTGAGCTTTGCTGAAGAGTTTTAGTATGATTTTGAGCTTTGTCAGAACAAGTTTAGTCCTGTTTTTTAATATAAGAAAATTACATTCTACTAACTAAAAGGAACATTTTTACAATCATTGTGGTAACATAATCGGTACTGAGTATTGACTGAATTCCTTAGTACCGAAATAGAGTTTAATTTTAGTATCGTGCCAACACTACGACTAAGCCACCATCGCCCGATTAATCAACTGAACGACCAAAGGCCTACAGGAAATAGCTGTGTTGTAGCGCGCCTCTATAGCCCCCCCCATAAAGGATACGCGGTGCTGGGGTGACTGGGTGATGGGTGCACGAGGGGCTGTCAGTCAGGGTGGGGGTGGGTCCCTGGGGTGAACAGGAGGCAGGCGGTGGTGTCGCTCAGCCGTGACCAGACCCCAGTGACCCCCCGGACCTGCCGTCACACACATGCCAGCAGCGGTGACACTCGCAGGGAAGGGGGGGTTGCACAGAGGAAGTGCGGTCCAGGAAGGGGGGTCGGAAGACATTAAAATGCATGTCAAAAACCTGTTGACCCGTATTTATTTATTGACCATTTCAAGCTAAATATGGTGTTGATGACCTCTCTCTGGCATTAGACCCTTGAGCTTCAACTAGGCATTGCCAGGTGGACCCTGAACAAAGTCCCAATTTCACACTCTTTTGGGTTCCCTTAGCAAACTTATGAACCAATACCAACACACTTTTTCTGTTTGGTTGAGGCCTATTTGAATGTTTGGAAAAAATGAAGAATGCTGTTGCTACCAATTGCCCGCCAAAGGATTTCTGAATTATAATGGATAATGATTTATGTTTTACAGGCATCTGACTGTGCCTTGGCCTGTCATAACGACATATCGACATATCGTTCAATATGTGAAAGCTGGAACAATATTTTTTGGGGGTCAATATTTATCATGTGGACTTTTTTTGGTTATATGATAAGATTTCAGCTGTAGAAGGTTGAATAAATAACTTCTATGAGTCATTACAGAAGCAAACTAATGTGTACTAAAGTGTTTCATTCTGCTGTTTATTTATTGCAGCTCATGACGTTTTAACAATATTGTAGATTTAGAATAGTTTTTGTGGTTTAATTTTGCTCTTGGACTATTCTGTCAGTGGCATAAATTAGTTTCAAGATTATCTTTTTTATATTTACTCCAGCACTATATCGTACTTCAAAATTTGTTATCGTGACAGGCCTAACTGTACCCATCTAAGGCCTGCTGTGGCTCTTATACAGACTCAGTTTCTTGCGACCGCTCAAATTAGTAGCGCTCTGGCATTTTTGTTTTGTAAATGTGGCTCACCGGAGGAAAAAGGTTGGAGACCCCTAATCTATAGCCACCTTGATGCAAGCAGTGTTGGGTAGTTAACGAGTTACAGAGGAAAGGATTACTGTAATTAGCTTACTTTTAAGGCAATTAGTAACTTTGTGTAACTTTTTTCCTGGCCCAAAATGTGTGCTATCCATAGAACTGTGTGGTAAAAAGATGATTTTTTTTTTTTTTGGGTTAAACAACACAAAGTAGTTTAGTTCCTGTACTGACGGAAACTGAACTTTGAGGAAAAATAAATGGAGACTATTTGCAAACATAACCAAATCAAAACTGTAGCTAGTGTAGCATTAGCATGGCAGACGGCATCTGTTCCCCACACCAGTGTTTTCAGTGACATTTGGAAACCTTTTCATGAATTGAACACGATCCTTTTTCCTCTTTCCCAATTCTGAAGCAGTGAGCGGTCCTGCATTCTGGAGTGCACACACATGCACAAAGCTGGGAGAGCCGTGGGGAGACAAAAGGCTGGCCCCACGCCCCTCGCTGGGAGCACACAGTCCACTGGACACACAATTGGGAGCGGAAGCAGATCAGCTGGCCAGAGCCTGAGTGGGGGAGAGGCAGAGAAAGGAGTCCCCCACCCCTTTTTCAAATGATTCCAAGTTATTCTGCTGGATGACTGACTTCATTTCCGACTGAAGAGCGGCACAGGGAGATAGAGGGAGGGCTGAGGGGGGATGGATGAATGTAGATGGAACAAGGTAATGGCCAACAGTTTGCACCAGCGCAACAGAGTTAAACCGCTCTGACTTTTCTCAAAAAAAAGACACAGAAGGGCAACAGTTTTAAGACTGATGGTTTAAGATAACGTTTAAGGGACTGTTGGGAGGCTTTTGAAGACTTTTGAGGCAACTGTGTAAAAATTAAGCTTTATACAGACAGAATATACACACTGAAGACATTATGAGGAGGTCTAAAGATATCCATCAATAAGTCACATCATTTGAAGGTTAAATTTGTTGCTGTGGGGTTTATGTTGCCTGTTCCATCTCTCCATGTCACCTCTAGGCCAAAACCACACAGGTGCAACTGCTAACCAAGTGGCATGAAGTCTGTGACAGGTCTTGTGAGAAAAGGCCTGTCCTAGTTAGCTAAACAACAAGATAGAGCAACAGGCTTCATTTCTTAATTTTATCATGAAGAAGAAAAGGATCAAAATAAAGCCAAGCACAGCATCAAATAAACAAGAGTCAAAAGAACTGGATTATAGCATAAGCATAATCAGCACAGAGATCATTATAGTTTCATTCCTCAAGTAAAGTGTCAAGAGTTGTAGACTATGCAAGTTGGATACACTGTGATGTAAGGAGTTACGTGAAGTTGTGAGCTGGAATTTTCACCTAAGGCAGCGTGATGGGGCACACGTGCAGCAGGCCTGGTCTAAGACTCTGCTGCTCCAGTGTGTGGTGGAGAAGGGGGATCCTGGGACAAGCATTTCCTCAGTAGACAAAGTGTCCGTTTGTCTGCCACTCAGGCCCTGCACTCGCTGGGCTCCAACATGCCACTGTGCTCTGCTCCATCTCAGAGAGAGGCTTCCCACCCCAGAGGGCGCAGGGCGGGAGCAGGGGCACAGAGGGGGGCACAGAGGGGGGCAGAGGAGTGGAGAGTGTGGAGGAGAGAGAGAAAGGATGTGGCCTGAGCCCTGGGTGTTCGCCAAGTCACCCTCCCTCTCCTCCACTGCCCCTCCTCGGCTGCTCTCACCACACAATGGCAGCTTCTCTGCTGAAATTTCACGTTATTGGATCCCGAGCCGGGAGTTTTGTCCTCCCACAATGTCCAGGCAGCAGAGCATGCTGCAGGGGAGACACACTCTGCAAGCTAAAAGCTGCCAACCATTTCTCCTTTCATTAGCATTAGAAAAGAGGAGAAAAGTCCCCCTCTACTCCTCCTCTTCCTCCTCCACATCTCTGTGCTCTAGATCTGAACTGGAGGAAGGCTGTCAGGCCTGGTCAAGCTCCACTGGGCCACTTTGACTAGTGAAGAGGAAAAATATATTATTCAAATATCAGTAGCAACATAAACACAAGCTTCTTATCCCAATCCGATTCCACAGATAATCCAGGCAAAGCAAAGCACTTGTTAGGGAAATTGCAAAGACATATGAGGTGGCCTCTATAATAGGCTTACAACAACAACAATCCAACAAACTTTTGTTTACAATGAGTACAACGGTTCTGAGAGATGTAAAGCAAACTGCTGTATTTAAAAATACTTGAAAAAGTTAATTAAGCACATAATTTTTAAAAAACTAATAAATCTTTGCATAGCTGCATATATTGCAACTTTGCTGCCTTCACAATATTGTACTGTCTTCATGTTCCCATGTGGTCTTATACTAGTTCTGATTAAGCTCAAGATCATTCTAAAGGAAAGATCAATTTTGTCTTGTTTATTGCCATTTACTTGTTCAAATGAGTATCTAGTATTTAGTACACAAGCAAATGCTACTAATATAAAAATCCCAAGCATTAAACATAACTGTAGAGGTCTGAATTAGCAGTTTTTTCTCCTAATATATTCTGTTTTTTGCAAAGAAATTCCAACACCTAAATAATTGCAGCCTGCACCAGTTCAATCTGATTTGAATGTGATTGATTTAATTAAAATGGGGTTTATAATAATCAAGTACATAGCTCCATCATAGGTAATTGGGGCTACATCAACACAGAATCAAAGCATGCAGCTCCCGTCACTGTTCTCACGCCTCATTGACGAAATAAATAACATGCGTTCTGGGCCTCAACCGTTGATTCCAGCAGTGAGTCTAATCTCAACGTAGCAAACTAGCTAGCCAATTAGCCATGGTTCAGGTCCCCTAAATAACCAGTGGCAAGCTGAAGGGTGCAGACAGAACCCAAAACAAACAGAAACATGACCTAACATGGATGGCAAGCAAAAATGATGAGACAAGGGGCCAGCAAGGCGTTTTTTTTTCAAGTTGATTGGCTATTAATAAAACTCTAACTAAAGAGGACAAATGTCGAAAGAAGTCACAAATGTGCTCTTTTAGCTTCTTGAAAAGGAGAAGTGAAAGAGATATTTGCCCTCTGTCGACTCCACACCTCGGGCCGGCTGGTGACTCACCTCCCTCACAAGAACATTGGGCTTAGCGAGAGACTGACTCAGGGAGGAGAGCTTGTTTTTACACTTCAAAATCACCACCACATTATAGCACCAGACCCAACAAAAAGTCAAATTGACGGATCATTCAAGATTTAGTTTCCACAATTCAGATGAATGAAGGTCTGAAAGCTTAAGACATGAATGTTTTATCTAGAATTAACAAAAAATACTACTACAGAGTGTAAACCATATAGCACAAAACCCATTATTCATCAGGAGAGACCCGCATTGTTTTTTTTGTGGTAGGAAAGACCATCAAACAACATAAATAATAAAAATTAATAAACCTAGTAACTTAAAGATTGATTTTTTTGAGCTTTCTACCTATGTTATAATGTTGTTCCCTCATCAGAAACATGAGGTTTTAGATGTCATCCATGCATGTTTCAGTAATTTAGCAATCTCTCCCAGGCCCTATTCAAACCCTGTAAGATTCTGTGCAATGCTCAGTCCACAAGCCTACATCATCCATGCTCCCACATGACAATTGTCCATAAACATGCATGCTGATTGTAATGTGATAGCGTTCTGGAGGGGAAGTGCCTTAGCACGGAGAGCAAAGGGATGGGAACGAAAGTAAACATGTAAACATGTAAACAACAACGTTGTTTTCAACAATTATAGCAATAAAAGTTAACATATTTAGATAACCATGTTGTACGTTAGCACTTAATGCCCTATAGAAGTAAAATACTCACTCTTTAACATCAATCTCAATGTTTCTTCTCGCAATAGTTTAAAAACTAAAAATATATATTTTTAATTCCTCCAAAGCTAACAGCGTGCAACGTAATAACTAAGACTCCAGGAGCAGTGAGGGAATAAATCAGATGAATCTCACTTGTATCAAATGCCCCAAAGCCTGATCGCATACATACATCAATCAAGGCCACATATTGAAATGATAGTGATTCAAACCACAAGTATTTGGAAAATTAAAAACTTGCCACAGATTTGCACTCCTTGTGGCGTCCTTGCTTGGCTTTTGATGTGATAGTGCACCCAAGAGGGCTATAAAAATCAGAAGTAGACATCTAGCTGTGGGACAAACATCTACCAATTTCAAGAAACCACCAAACCAAGATGAGGGCGGCTCGAGACCAGTCAGACAAACCCGCACAGCGTGCAGTGTTCTGAACAATGCTCCTTAACATAATGTTGAAAAGAAGACTTAAATAAAACCTCAACCATTTTAAAAGACCAATAAAGGCCCCGTTTCAAGTGCTAAATATAGCCTCAAGACAAGGCTAAATGTGATCAAAAGTTAGCAGACAAACAGTTTAAATGCACTTCAAAACAAGACAAGCTAAACCCACACATTATTTTTCAAATCTGTCAAATCACAAAAGTCAGAATATTATCCAAGACAGGTGAATGTTTAAATAATCAAGCTTCACACAGCTGTTTTCTGGTCTGGCAGTCAGGCATCAGGGTTCTCTCAGACCCAACACCAGAACAGCTGGCAGTGGGGACTGTGAAGTTTAAAAACACCCCTTGGACAGTCCAATTTCTCTTTCAAGGGGTCTAGATTGTGTGTTCAACACGACTCAAACTGGCTATAGCACAGGTAGTGAAAAGTCAAGAGAAGCAACAGTGAAATATAAAAATAGATAAAATCATGAAAACAGAGTGCCATACAAATGATAAGACATTCACTTTCATCCCACATTTGGCACATTTCAAACATAGACTATAACTATACATTGATACATTTCTGATGCAATCATTCATCAAATCTCATTCACATTTTTTCCTCTCCTTGCTGTAAGTGTGAGATCTAGACCCAGCCATCAGACACGCACATCCCAAATGTTCCCGAGTGGAACCACACAGATGCACAGGCCTGAACCCTCTTCCTGCTTTCAAAAGGAACTCAATGGAAAACACAAGGTTTAGGATTTACATCTGTGGCCTTTTATGTGTGCAGCCTTCAACGAGAGAACCATCGTAGGCCAGCTGCAACAAAGAGTTCATAGCAACTAAGGCCTAGTCTTCAGGCAAATGCATGAAGTGCAACCTCGACAATATCCACAAGCGTCTTTTTAAAAGCGCTTCTCAGAGGAACTGTGATGTAATTATGAGCAACAGTGGCTCTTCACCTCTCAGCAAGAAGGTCCTGAGTTCAACTCCCGGCCCACGTGGGGCATTTCTCTGGAGTTTACATGTTTTCCCTGTGTCTGTAGGTTTCCTCTAGATAGTCCCGTTTCCCACTACCAGTAAAAACATCAGAACTCCCCTGAAAATAAGATCCCAAATCTCAAATCGGACATTCCTGGTTCAATAGTTCTAATTAATGTGTATGAGTTGGCCTAAATACACCCTTCATATTTTCATGAAAATGCCAGTAAGTAAACAGTAAGGCATTGTATGTTTAGGTTAATTGTCAGACTCATTCAGAACATTGAAGAATAATCCAGAAAACACTGGATGCTCACATAACATTTCACAAGTCTGTAATCAAACTTTGGTGGTACTCATGTATTTGAGAGGAAAAACATTTTCAGAGTATTGCCATGGAAACTGGACAGCTTTGTTGACAACATGGTCGCTATTTTACAGCTAAACCCTGTATGCAAAAATCTGGATTTCTTTTGTTCTTTTGATTTATGACAACTACTTTGGGGCAATTTAGGTCCGTTGTATCCTGGCCTCAATCTTGTTCTTGTTCTGTAGGTCAAACTTTGAAGATGTTTTCAAGGTCATTCAATCACACATCTATAGACAACATTGTTCTGAAGACAGCCTTCAACTTTACAACAAGAAAAACAGCCATGTTTTGTGTTCCTCATACAAATGAAATAGCTTTTGTGGATACGCTGTTCACTGTTATTATTGGCCAAACTCAAAGACAATGCTATGCATTTAGGTAGTTTGTCATTTCTACCTGAAGCAATTTCACAAGGCTCCACCTTTGCACTTTTGTTGACCAAGTTCCTACAGTTGCAATCTGACTGCTATGACAAGAAAACAATTGTAAGAGTCTTGCACACATTCAACTCGAATAAGCACTAGTAGTTCTCATACTTTGAAATGTGTAGGGGGAAATGAAAATTATGAACAGGAAGTGTCTCAAGTTTAAAATGCACACAATCTAGGACCAAAAGTGGCCATGGAATGAAACAGACCTATTTTGGGCTAGAAATGCTTAAATAAATCAAACCCTCAATCAAACTAAAAAGGTATCCTCGTCATAAATCATAAAAAAACATACAGAGATCATATTAAAATGTTACACATAGTTGCATTATTATAGTTTATAGAAAGAATAATTAGAAGCACCATCTGAAAATATCCAGTAACACTTTTCAATAGTGTCTGAGAACCGCTGTGGCCATAAGTAACACTTCTCTAAAACAAAACAGAAGCGAAACTGAAAATGTACTTAGCTTCACAGTGGTGTCGCTGGCTACAGCTAATCCAGCTAGTAAACCAACAACTAGAGGCGCCCTGTTCAACAAGCAGCAATAATACCATCTATAAAAGAGCTTCAGGAAATTATTTAGCTTAACATGAGGGCTACAGGATATAGGCAATTACCCCAGCCATAAAGCTTTGGCCTATAACAGCTGAAGTCACGCTTTTGTCAGGACACGCCACATGGGGGTTGTACAGGCGGAGGAGGGGAAAGGAGGTTTGAAGAATGTATTTGGAAGTAGGGCTGTAGGCTTTAGTAGAAAGTTTTTTCTAGTTGACAATTTTTTTTTTCAGTTCAAAGCTCCTATATTGTGCAAAATGAACTCTTGTGAGCTTTAAGCCATGTTATAATGTTGTTACCTCATCAAAAAGTACTATCAATATTACCACATGACATCATAAGGTGGAACAGAGTTTTCTGTTTTAGAGAAGAACTCAGTCTAAATATGCAGGGTTAGTGTTTTAAACAAAGCACTCCAGGTACATTTGTGATGAGGAAACAACATTATAACATGTCAGAAATAGATCGTTATATGGCTCCTTTAAGGATTTATATGGGACAGCAGCGGCAACAGCAAGGTATGTTGTGAGTTAGCTAAAGATTTGGAAGTGAAGCATGAGTTTAATCTGCATTTTTTCATTCAAAAGTTCTCTTTTACTTTTTGTATAAATAATTGTTTTTGCATGACCTCGCGTGCAGTTGAGTTCAGATACATGGTCAGATTAAAGAGAGATTGTTTTTTGGAGCTTTTGCCACGCCCCATTTTTAAGTCTACTAATCGATCGGCTTTAGTCTTTAGTCAACCAAATGCTTCTTTAGTGGACTACAGCCCTATTTGGAAGGCACAGCTAGAGGAATGGGAGTGCAAAGCAGACCTCCAGGTGATAAGATCGCGACACCCACATTGGCAGATAAAAAGCTGAGCTGTCAAATCAATCACCCAGATAGGAAGGAGGGGGACAGAGAAAAGGGAGGAATCACAGCGGATCACCTGACTGGCAACAGACAATAGCACAGAGCTGCAGGAATCTCAAACAATCAGGCCATCTCAACTCTGTGCATGTTCTTAGCTTAAAACAGGCTGTGCCTTCTGCCATGTTATGTCATCTCATTTGTTTTTATTAGCCACTGACAAAGTTTGGAACTCAGCTAATTTTGCATGAGTATGATATAACTAAACTATTAATGTCCAGAATCATATGCTATTTTAGCTCACATTCATGTACATGATCTTGAGCTGTATCAGAACAAGTATAAGCCACATAAGCTAGTATATGCCCATGGACCACTATGGTCCAGGACTGAGGGATTACACAGATATAAGACCACATGGGAATATAAAAGAAAGTGCAATGACTTAATGTTGAAAATCACATTCTATTGTCTAAAGAAAGAGCGTTTTTGTTTTTTTTGTTTTTTTACTTATTGTGGTAACAGAATCAGTGTTGCGTATCAAGTTTTTTTTGTTTTTTACTTATTGTGGTAACAGAATCAGTGTTGCGTATCAAGTCTATTCCTTAGTATTGAAAGTATCAAATTTGAAATTTTAGTATCGTGTCAACACTCATGCCAACTACTCATGGGTTTCAGAATTATGAAAAATTTGTTCAGTTTCCGTAGCAATAAACAAAACTAAATATATACTCTGAATAGTGAAAAGTCCTCAGAACGTTGCAGATTAAGAGGAAGATGAAACCCACGACTACAGTCATATTGTTAAGGTCAACAATACCAATATTCATCTTACTATGTGCTGTGGTAATTTTTTAAGCATATTTGGCTGTCCCAAGTACCACCAGGAAAAAAAAATTCAAAATATCAAAATACATCACGACTTATTTGAGGCATGACCAAGTAACACACCACATTTGAATTTACTGGAACTGACAACTTTTATGGTATGCATTTGGTCATGTGGTTTCGGTTTCCTACTTCTCGGTTTTAGTTTTGAATCGTGACATCACATCCCCAAGATGAATTGACAACAGACATTTAAGCACTATCATTGTTTATGTTAGCTAAAATGGCTTCAATGTGGCACAAAATGGACCAAAAGACAACACAAAGTGAAACGATGGAGCCGCCGGTATCAGGACCCAGACAAGACTCATCAAGGCCGACACATTTTCCCACGAGAGCTTTTGGTGTGAATTTTATCTTGTCTTTTTCGGCCCGAGATTTAGACAAAACTACAATCTTGTCACGCATGCAATATAAAAATGAACATAAACTTGACCATAGCACATTGTGAATTTACCATCGAGTTAGCATGTTTTATTCTATAGCAGGAAAGCAATGAAATCCTAATTCATTAAGCATCTATGGGTAGGTCCGTCACGATAATCACTATATCACTATATTAGCTGAGCTGTAGAGGGTAGTAACTTCTATGGCTAGTTATTGCTTAATTCTGCTATGTATTGGCAGCTCAGGCCTTTCAATGCTACTGTCTATTTAAAATGGTTTTCTGGGATTATCTTGCATTGCATTGTTTTTTGTGTCAGTGGCATAAAGTAGTTTCAATATTATCGTTTATCGCAGTACATCTCTGTAGCTATACAAATCGTGCTTCAAAATGTGTTATCGTGACAGGCCTATCTATGGGTTAAAAATGACCATATTCGCTAAATACATTAGCTCAATAGCGCGCCAAAAAAATGTCCCAAGACAAAAGTAGAACTGATTTAGATCGACAGGGAAGTGAAGAATATCTAGTCTAAATCTCATGACAATGTTACATCATAGTATGGTATATTTGATGACGAATAGGGGAAGCGAAGTACGGTGGAAATGCTTTACCATTTTGCACTATTATGCCCTAAAAAGCCTTTGGTAGAGTCATATTTGAAACGCCTAAAAGTGTTTCATAACAAGAAATCCTTCCTTTTGGCTGCATGGCCTAAAACAGAACAAAGAATCATAATCTAGATCAGTGGCTCTCGAACTTTTCACACCAAATACCACAAAAGGAAAGATTTGGCTATCCGACTATCACCAAATCTAAATCAAGTATACAGCAGGACTATTCCAGGTCTAATC
Source organism: Periophthalmodon schlosseri (assembly GCA_000787095.1). Classification (NCBI taxonomy): domain Eukaryota; kingdom Metazoa; phylum Chordata; class Actinopteri; order Gobiiformes; family Gobiidae; genus Periophthalmodon; species Periophthalmodon schlosseri. Next base: position 62,862 of record KN484449.1, read on the forward strand.
TAGGGCTAAACCAGGTCTGAAAATAGACTACATCATTTCTACTGTAGTTCTAAACAGGAACTTATCCAAAGGAGGGCAGAAAGTGTCTAATACTGAAGAGCTGTCCAAGTGCCACCTGAAGCAGCTCGTGTACCACCAGCAGTACATGCGCCACTGTTTGAGAAACACAGCTCTAGATTGTTTTCCTGCTACAAATCAATCAATCTTAAGCGCAAGTTTCAATTTGATAAATGAAAAACAAATCCCGAAAGACTTTTGAAAATGCCTAATATTGTTGTATCCAAAATGGCGTTGGCTGAGAAGAGCCGTATTTAGAAGATAACAGATTTGAGTCTCCTTTGCTTTCCTTCATTTGTATGAATCACACAACAGGCAGCGAGGTGGTGGAATCATAGCAACAATATTTGGCCTGCCTTGCCATATTAGCTGCAGCCGTCATCACGTAGCGTCGAACAAACCCTAGCCTGCTCACCGCCTTAAAAACCTGCATGAAAACATATCGCAGTTAATCACGACTTCAAACCATTTTCTGTAATGTGCAATCTTAGCTACCGTTACTAACATGAACCATCCATGAGTAATCGGATGATATTCGTAGGCCTATTGTAGTGACAGCCTGTTATATAAAAGAACACTGGAATAGTTCAAGGACGTGCATCAAATCAATGCTAAATAGCCTGATCAATGCATGAAGGGGGGGCATGGGTGTGTGAATGGAACACAACACGAGTGGAAATAGCCGAGCAGAGCATGACTTCCTCTATGACAAAATACATTATGCGAGAGAGAGGAAGGGAGGAGGTGAAAAAAAAAAAACGAGGCTTCTCTCAATGTGGGAGCTATTTTTATGGAATGGTTTGCGAGCGTGCACTTTTACGTTGTTTTTTTTTTTTTTTTATTTGCAGTAAAACGTCGTGGCACAAAGGCAGGAAACACGATCGGGCCCCGTGTACAGTGCAGTGTGTGAATGAGCAGACAGGCAGGTACTTTATGAATGGAGCGGATCACGTGACCTCCCCCGAGCACATATTTCTCACTGGCTGTCAACAAGCGCGCACAGAGAGGAGCAGCCCCGGTTTAAAAATACACCGAAATACCACGCCAAAATTAACGCCACGTACCCCCGACCAAATATTTACGTCAATTTGGGCTCGCGATGCATCGATCCATACCGCGTCTCCGTCATCGCCGCGGCATTTTAACGCTTATTTTATGAATGGGGATTGTGATATGTAAATGAGCGTGATTGAGAAAAAAAAAAAACAAAAAAAAAACAAGGCATCTTCGGATCGTTTTGACGCAGATATTGGCGCGTTGGTGTCGTTCGGGTTACGTGCGCGTTCGGGTACACGGTAAAGCAGAAATGAGGAGTTAGAAGGGATCGTTTTGTGGAAAAAATCATGGCGGACGAGAGCCACAGACAGAATAAAACGCTGTCTGCCGCTCGTGATGTGTTCGCACAATGGAGCAAAAATATGACACGGCGTGCAGATAGCAGCGTCGTACTTTGTATCTAAGATAAATAGCTCCTTAAGAAACACATTAGCAGTTCACGTGTAATATTCGTGATTTTAAAAGGCACGTAAGCTTCCTGTTTCTTTCCAGTAATTAAAAAATACCCATAGCTGCCTAGAAACAATTCTTGTGCCACGAATACGGTTAAGTAACGTTATGAAAGTAATAATATTTTTAATATAATCTGCAGAATCGGCCCCACACTTTAGAAATGAATGTTTAGTCAAACGTTCAACCTTTCCTTGATCAAATATATGTTTAGGGGGGCTGTATAATTTGAAGTTTTGCTATTATGACTCTATAAGAATTGAAAAAGCCAAGATTAAACTGAACTGGTTATGAGTGTGAAAACATTAATTATTATTTTTCCCCAGGCAGGAGCCAGTTTGTTTACAAGACATGCACATTCCAACGTAGGCCTATGCCACAAATAGAGACTAAAACAGCTATTAATGGAGTAGACGTCTTCAATTTCTAGAAGATGTAAAGATATAAAAACAACCTAGTCTGTGCCACTACGCGAATAAACGTGAATAAATGCAGGAATGTCCGCATGGGGTACGTGGGAGACACTGTTAGGATATAAAGCTTACATAATAAAGCCATTTTCTTACGTTACCATAGCCAAACATATATAGAAAACACAAAATAACAGCTAACTTACTCGTTGTTTGGATTTGTTGACTCTTCGCTCATTTTTTTCCTCACGGGGATCCAAATCCTAGCAATAGCATCGACGACGCAGTGACAGCGGGACAAAATATCACAAATATCACCATTTTACCTATGGTTTCGGTAGTGCGGGTGAGCTGCACGGTAACGGGGCATGCCTGTCGTATCGTCCCCCCAGTGCAAGCCCCCGTGAGCAGCTAGCTTCAAGTTAGCCCCCGGAGCCGCTCAAAACTAACTGTTAAATCGCGACGAGAAGGAATGACAACCGCTGATTCATTTTATCCTCCCTGGAAGTCAAATCCCAGCGCCATAAGCGACCCAGCGGCATCGTCCCCGTCTCCCGCAACGCATCCCCCGCTCGCGATCCGGTTTATAAATCCGTTAAAGCGGGGAAAAATGCACGGGAGGCAGCGGCTCGGCTCGCTCGGACGTGTGGCTCGCTGCTCGCTGCTCGCTGGCTACGGGAGCATCCAACTTCTTCGGTTCTAGGATAATACTTGAAAAACGGCGGTGCGGAGTCGTTTCCCGGCACGGTCAGCAGCAGTAAAGGCATCCAGCGGTCCCGAAGATGAATTCTCGCCCGTTATGACTGCTGGAAATGGGATAAAATGTGAGATATTTCCGTGAGAAGTGGCTGGACGTATGCTTTATTCCATTTTCAACTCGGGGGGAAATGAAACATCGGAAAACTGGGCGGATGTGTCGCGTCGGCTTGAGAAAATTAGATCCTTCCGCGACGTCGTTAAAACAGATAACTTTTTAGATAAAACGTAAACTTTGGAAACGCAAAACATAGACTGTGTTACAAGAAGAAATCATAAGGAAATATGCTTGATTCGGGTTTGCTCCCAAACGCGAATAAGCAACATAATCATTCTCCCAAGTTGGCGTAAAGTAGTCCCAGCACTTCCCAAAAGAAGTTTCCTTCAATCACGCATTGATACGAGAGGGAAGCGTCTCTGTGTGATAGCACGCAAAGCAAACTAGAAAAAAATCCAGAGAAGGAAGGAGGACCAAGAAGCAGTCACACACAGGATTCGGCCATTAACAATTTTTGCTCCTTTCTCTCAAACTGTTGGTTGCTCCCAAATGACTTTTCTGCACGTAGGCTGTGTGGAAAGAGGAGAACGTGCACACTGCTGCTGCTTCAAGCCTGCAACACGTGGAATTACATCAGATTCCTTAGCCCAGTTGTTTATGTTGATTAATTCCCAAATGATATGGGTATTTATTTATTGTTTATTTATTAGAATCCTCATTAGCTGTACCCAAGGGCTAGCTAGTCTTTCTGGGGTCCTTTTTTAAAAACACTTAACAGTTTTAATTTCATAAAGACATGTCTTAAAACAATATAAATAGTGGGCTACAAAAACAGTTTGAATTAATTCACATCATTAAAATGTCTTTAAAGTGAAACCAAACACCAAATCTCCCTTCTTGCTGTGGTGTTTTAACATTATTGACTGCTGTCCCTAGTCGTTTTGGCAATTTTAGTGCAGTTTTGTGTGTATGTGCTGCCTCCAGTGGCCTCTGCAAATTCAAGTAGTTGGTGACATCGCACAGGACTGCCTTGATGGCAGCCAGGTGTTTCTGATTACAAACACCTGGCTGCAGAGGTGGAGTTTGAAGTGTGGGTCCTTATTAGACCGCTCACTCTGTTCCATGTACGTCCAGACCCCGCCCCTCCTCTCCCCTCAGTCTCTTCTTTAATCCTCCAGGTATTGCCCAGTTTAGCAGCTCTATTTGAAACGTGGTTGTGGGTGGAGTTTAGGTGTTAAAACATACTTTAATGGAGCTCAACAGTCCTGCCCACAAATTCAAATATTAAGCGTTCAAAGGCATCACGGAGGCTAACCAGCTACGTGCTAACTAATATCCATAACACGGTTGTTTTAAGTCTAAAAAGCACATTTAAAACGCAAGATTCAGCAAAAATGTTTTGATAACTTTGCTGTTTATAAAGTTTCAGAAGCAGATTTTACATAAAATTATTGATCTTGTGGTCATTAGTTAACACGTAGCTGATTATCCCTGAGCTTTCAAACTGCTAATATTATTTTTTTCAGAAAGTCTATGGGAAAAAATGAACAAGAAATTCACATTCCCAAATGATATAGGTCTTTAATATGCATGTTGTCATGTTTGTATGCTAATGCAAATTGGTTGCCCTAAGTCTGCCAAAAATAGACCACACATTTTGCTAAGTTTTGCAAAGAGTTTTAGCTTCCTGCATTTTGAGGACTTTTCACAATTCAAAAGATATAATATATTATAGTTTAAATGGTCAATAGTTGCTATAGCTACGGTGCTAATTTTTTGTCTATTAGCGACACAAACTGTTCATTTGCACACAGCTAGGCTTAACGCTAGAGTCATTTGTGATATATTGTGTCATATATCCAACAAGAAGTGTAAACAATAGCCTTTTTATCCTGAAAGTTACATAGCCCATATACAGCTTTAAACCATTAGAGCGTAAGAATTACAGTTTGTATAGTCCAGGAGTTAAGCTAACAACTTGAATTCAACAAATGCAAAAGTACATGGGTAGCCTACTGCAACAACACTATTAGGCTAGGTCACTGTCAACCAAACAAATGCTACAAAACAAAGCATTTTATAATACATATATGGAAGTAAAATTCTCATGTTAAGATTTGTGTAATAATGATTGATTTTCCATGTTTTAGTTTACACGAACACCCCATGTATTTATCCATCTTCTATTGACTGTTCCTCTGTCACCATTTTTCACAATGAACAAACTGCTGGAGTTACTAGAAAATTCTCATATGCTCCTGCGATAATCATTTCGAACGTGTTAAAAAGCCTTGCAAAACATATTCGCGGCTGGTTGCGTAAGACTCTAAGCGCTATTGGATTTCTGTGCTGTGCGGAATGGCGAGAGATGGGGCTAAATGATTCTGCCTGGTTGTCATAGTGACAGCATGTTGTGTGAGAAGTTTCTTTGTATTTCTGTGGCTTTCATGCAGCCTGTGCCAGTGCCTTGTGCAGCTATGGTGGAGTC
>KN484449.1:68157-84977 GCA_000787095.1 Periophthalmodon schlosseri
AAGATAGTGTGCGGGCCCATGAAACAATGCTAGCCTCCTGAGTTATGTGATAACATGCCTGATACGTCAATGACAACGCTGGACTCAAGGGGAAATAGGACCCAGGCTGAGGACTTAGGCTGGTATGCATTTACAATAGCAGATGTGGATTCGTATAATAGGGAAGTAGCTACATCTGTGGTCTACTATTAGCATGGCATTCTCATTATTAATCTCTCATTATTATTGGAATAAGATGAGGTTTAAAGGTCCTATATTATGCAAAATTCACTCTTGTGAGATTTAGGCCATGTCATAATGTTGTTACCTCCTCAAAAACATACCTGGAGTTGTGTTTTGTTTCATTCACACATGTTTGAGTAACACTTTATTATTAGTCTGTCTATATCGCCAAAGCTCAAAATGCTCTGTTTCACCTTGTGATGTCATGAAGCGGTAGTTTTCAAGTTAACAGCTACGCTTTTGTTCAGTAGAGATTGGAAATTCCTGGGCTGAAATAATCCAAATGATTCTAGTGAAGGTGTATGGAGTTTAAAAACACAGTGGAGCACTTCCTGTATTACCACATGACATCATAAGGTGGAGCAGTGTTTTCTGTTTGAGAGAAGAACTCACCCTGAATATGCAGGGTTTGTGTGTTAAATGTGTGAATGAAACAAAACACAACTCCAGGTCTGTTTGTGATGAGGAAACAACATTATAACATAGATCAGAAAATAGCGCAATACGGGCTCTTTAAAGAAATTAAATGTAAGATTTTGATTCCATAAACCTGACCTATGTCTGTCCCCAGAGGCAAGGTAAACATGCTCGAATCAAATATAGCTCTTACATATAAATGCTGATTTATTCTCTTACTTATGAAAAAAATGACATGTTGTCCCAGTTATTATTAAGAGCACATGCTGCATACAATTCCTTTAATAACAGTAATTTATATAACTCATGTTGGCTGCACCTAAATGGAGTAAAGCATCATGGTTTATGTAGTTGCCTTTGCTTTTTAATGTGCCGTTCCAACAAAACAATGCATTCAGACATAGATGATAGTTGCAGATAGATATTGCTATACCTGGATATGAAAGATGTTATGCTTCCTTGGTTGTTATCATTTTGGAAACATGCGTTATTAAAGGTGGGGTGTGCGACTCCGTGCCCTCTTGTGACATCTGGTGGCAGTGTGGCAGGCTGCACGGCTCTACATTTATACCTCTATGGTAGCCCAAGGGGGACATGCTGTAGCTGTCCACTACAGAGGCAGGTTGCTTTCCACGCGGTTTGGTGCGTGTTGTTGTGCCATCGGGCAAGGCGCTTAACCCACATTGTAAACAAAAAAAAAAAAGAAAACGGTTGGCTGTAAGAGTGCAAATAAACCGGTCGCAAAAAGAGCCATTTTAAGTGTGGGTGAGTGATATTTTTAGGCAACTGAAAATCAAATCGTCTGACTCATCCTCTGACGTTATAAAATTAGTTTGAGAAGGCAAGAACCATTAAAATGCAATAGCCGTACATGACAACGGGCATTTTACCCCCAAACGCAAATTAGGTTTAAAGGCACTGTAGGCCTACCTGAGTTTTATTGTCCTAAAAACGTGAAAAACAGAATTAGTTCATTTTAAACTGTTCGCAACGGTCCAAAGTTATTCCTCACTTACCTTATGCATTCTGAGCGTCCTAATTATTCACCACGATGAGTTTATAAGCGCTTTTCACAACTTTTAGAGACCAGAGCGTAGAAAAGCTAATAACAGCTAATAACCGCGCACTTCCTGATTAGCTAACTATACATTACTCATAAACACTACCCACGTTACCCTTTTCTCTAATCAGAGCCCGCTACCTCCGCCTCTCCACCAATACGCCAAGACATTCATATAAACACACTATCTCTCCCCTTCTTTTTCTTCCTCAATTTCACCTATGACCCATTTGCACCCCATCTCAACCGCAGCAGCAGAAACATCAGCCTCTGCAGCCTCTTCATCTCCTCCTCTTCGACCAACTCAAGAGCGTTCGGGTTGTATTTTCCTCATACAAATGTATCATCCTCTCCGTTCATCACATGACGGACTGCTCTGCCTTAGCAACTGGGTCTTAGCAACAAGTTTTTTTCATTCAGTAAATTGCACAACTCTTATATCACTGACAAGTTTTATTTCTCCAAATGAGCAACAAAATGGTAGTGCGGTCACAACAGTCAAATATATAACTTGGTGTGAGATATACCAAAATACTTTAACGCCAATAAACTGATACAGCAACTCCCAATTTAAATTCGGGGTGGTCCGATACGGATTTCTTTGAGACATAGACTGTATAAAGAAGTGGACTAAGTGAGTGTGACGTCACCCATAGCGTTCGGCTCCAGTCAAATGAAGCTCATAGAGGCCAGCGGTTACAGGGGGGAATTTGGAGCCAAGTTGCATATTAGGAATTCCGACCGCGAGTATCATAGCAACCAAAGAGCCAATCCAGAGCGAGACTGTTGAACATAACGCTCCTCCCGCCCGCACCGCTGGTTTAGCAGGGAGTGGACGCTTAGCAATGCTGTCAGTCAAACCTGTTGCTACGTTAGCGGGAGCGACCTCGGGGAAAGAAGGCAGCTGATTTGTCTGTTATTAATGTTCATTTCTTGATTTAGGGACAAAATAGCACAGCAGTTACAGAGAGAGGGGCGACAGTTTTTCAATGTAAAGTGAATTGGAGCCAGAGTCGATGGAACCGGAAGTGCGCCCATGCTCACTTCCTATTTGGAATGCAGCGGCTAGCTATATCCATTTGTATATACAGTCTATGAGTTGAGCTAATATCAATGTCTGATATTTGTGTTGCTGTTGTGCCCGATAACCGATATTTGCCCATCTTAATATTGGTCACATTTTTATATAGCGCTTTTCCACCTTTAAGGCACTTTACATCAACGAACCACTCACCCATTCACACACATGTTCATCTGTGGGAGCTGGAATCGCACCATCAACCTGTCGGTCAGTGGATCTGACCGCTGAACCAGTGATGTTTTATGTCGAGAGCGGGATTCAAACCACCAACCTCCGGATCATGGACAAACACTCTACCAACTGAGCTACTGTCGCCCATGTTAAGCTCTTAAAATCCATCGCAAGGACCAAATGTATGTTAAGTTATAATAAAGTTCAATTTAACTTTTCTCTGGGTTATAAAATCATTTGTTCTATGTTCGTGTAAACATATTTGTAGCCTAATGCCTCTTCTATTTCCACTGTTACTCATGAGTTGGTGAAAAAAAACATGTCTGATTCACGGCGGACAAGCTGGGAATGATACACGAGCAGGACGGCTGGGAAATTCATCGAGAGATTGAGATTCAGTCATGTATAATCATCAATGATATGGTTGGGTTTTTTAAATGGAGGGGTCCACAGCCAATCAGCAGTCAGGAAAAGAATGTGGTTTGGAGCAGACTGTGGTGGAAGAAATGTTATAATTTTTTTATGTCAGATGGATTGTTATGTCATGAAATCAATACTGAAAGCACAGACAGAAGGACATTTTTGATTTTGTTTTGAAAAGTAAAATCCTCTAATGAGCTCACGCAGACTGGGCCAGTGCAGAAAGAATGTCGGTGTCGGCTACATTTCAAGTATCAGGACGACGGCGATATCTGGAGGACCCCTTCGATATCAGCAGTTGGTGTTTTTTTAGATTCTAGAGTGAAATTATGTCAGTTATTTTGAAAAAGCAATCAATCAGGTGCAATTCAAAATGTTACTGCAGCTCTATCCTCCACCCAGAGCCTGAGGTCAGCTGACCAGCACCTGCTGCTGTGTCCAAAGCCTCAAGACCAGAGGCGACAGAGCCTTTTCTGTGGCAGCGCCCAGACTATGGAACAGCGCCCTCTGCCTGTCAGATCCTCTCAGTCTTTAACGCAGTTTCAGACAAGACTAAAAACCCACCTCTTCTCCCTGGTATTTAATACAGGATATCTTGATGTTTTATTGTTCTTTGCCTATACACTGTGTTATCTGTATATTTGTGTTTTATTTTCTTTGCCTATACACTGTGTTATCTGTATATTTGTTTTTTGTTGACTTTTATGTGAAGCACTTTGGTCAGCTCAAGTTGTTTTTAAATGTGCTATAGAAATAAAATTGAATTAAATTGAATACTTCAGACAAGAACCACATTCTCCTACTGATTATGTTCTATATCTATTTCTATGATGGATTAGACCCTAGAACTCATTGCATTACAACATCAGCATCTTAACAATATTCATTTTAGCCGTCCCGTGTTAAATATAGCTTATAGAACTCAACAATTACCGACAGCCCATGCATAATCTCCATACTACATCACCAAATGAATCACTCTATTTTTCTATATTTGTACACACAGCTACCACTGACAGCGTGAGTGACTAAGTACGCAACTATTTCGTTCATCAGGACCTATCTCTGTATCTCGACCCTCCCTTTACTCCCTTACAACAGGCTGAGTTGATCTGTCCCAGCCCGATGCGTCCGCTGGTGCAAGGAGTGTCAGAAAAATGCAGAGGGCTTAGAGCATTTCCTGTTTTTCACACTTCATACCAACGCAGCGTCCGAAACCGGATGTAGTGCTAAGAAAGGCATCTCTGGACTTCCCTAAAGATCAGCCGGGGTCATCGCAATGCTCCCCAGAGGTCGTGAAAACAGAAAACAAGCGATGAAGTGGACAGCAACACAAGCAGGCTCTGTGAGAATCGGCTCTTTTGAACGGTTCCTTGACGTGAATGGTTGCAACCGGATCAAATTTTTAAAAAGAATCAAATCTTTTTCTTTAGAATTTTTATGATTTTTTAACTGATTAACGCTGAACCCATAGACTGTATATATAAATGGACATAGCTAAACTTCTAGCTGCTGCGTTCCATAAGAAGTTATAACGGGCGCACTTCCGGCTCCACCGACTCTGGCTCAAATTCACTTTACATTGGAAAACTGTTGCCCCTCTCTCTGTAACTACTGCTGTCAGTACTATTTTGTTCTTAAAATGTTCGTATTAACCCACTCTACATGATCCTGGTATTTTTATTTCGCTATTGTGTCCGTAAATCAAGATATGAACATTAATAAGAAACAAATCAGCTGCCTTCTTTCCTGGAAGTCGCTCCCACTAGCGTTAGCAACAGGTTTGATTGACAGCGTTGCTAAGCGCTTGCCAAAACCAGCCATGCGGGCGGGAAGGAGCGCTACCTTCAACAGCTTCTCTCCAGATTGGCTCTTTGGTTGCTATGATACTTGCAGTCGTAATTCCAAATATGGAACTAGACTCCAAATCCACCTCTATAACAGCTCTAGCCTCGATGAGCTTCATTTGACTGGAGCCGAAGGCTATGGGTGACGTCACACTCACTTAGTCCACTTCTTTATACAGTCTATGGTTGAACCAACACAAGAATCAGCACAGAAGCAGACAACATGCGTGAGAGCTTTGTGCACAAAAAAACATTTGCCGTCATCATAACAGTTAGTCTTTCAATTATTATTATTCTAGTACAATATTTTATTTTGATTATGCATCATTTCAAAAGGTAAACACACTTGCACTCTCAGTTTGAACCATTTTAAACACATCTGAGCCTTGGTCATTTCTGTCGGTGATTAGTTTGTAGATAAAATGACTTCTCACATCGGTTTCTGTCATATAAACAAATGTAAAATGAGCCAGTCTTTTGAACGTCTCTTTGAAATGAATGGGTCCAAAAGATTCGGATCCCATAAAAGAGCCGAAAGTCCCATCACTAGACCCAAGAACTAAACGGGTTTGGCGGAGCTTATAGTTCAAACTGAAATGATTTCCTCTGTCATGTTTCACAATGGGGTACAAGCCATTCTGTCACGGTCAAAAATAGTTATAAAGGCTGAGGTACCAGTTATACGTCTTGCAATGGCCAGTGGTGGAAGAAGTACTCAATTTTGTCACTTAAGTGAAAGTACAGATATTGGAGCAAAAAAAAAGTAAAAGTATCACCTGAAAAATTCTGCTTAAGTAAAAGTATTAAAGTACTCCCTTAAAAATGAACTTGAAGAGTAAAAAGTATGCGCATATTCTGAGGTCTTATGAGGCTTCAAATGTAGTGGTTTTGATAAAGATTTGTGCTGAATTTTGTTCAACAGAAATAATTGAATCGATCTTTTTATTCTAGCTGTTTTTATTTGTACATTTTTGTTTGCTCAAATTCTGAACATGTAAAAAATAAACCTTCAGCCTTTTCAGCAGGTCCCAAACTATAATAAAAATACTTTTACTTTTCAGTCCAATTCAAAAATGTAGTTCAGTAGAAAGTACAGATACCTGCTCTCAAAGCGAAGTAAAAGTGAAAAATACCCACACTTTTCAGTCAATTCAAAAATGTAGTTCAGTAGAAAGTACAGATACCTGCTCTCAAAGCGAAGTAAAAGTGAAAAATACCCACTGTAAAATCTACTTCAGTAAAGTACAGATACCTACATTTTTTACTTACGTACAGTACTTTACTACTTTTACTCTGTTACGTTCCACCACTTTTTAAACTGTTCTCTTGTTGATTTTCAGATTGCTAAAAATGTCTTGTATGTCTCATGATTCCTTCCCTTGCTCCGCTAACTTCTCTGATCTAACTCCCTTGTGTGGTCATGAGACTTCACACAGTCTCACCCTCACACTGAACTACTCTCTTACTTACACAACTGAACATTTCCGCTTAGGATTTGGCTTGACTGTTGTTTTGGAGTTCCTCAGATGTAGTAGTACACAAAGCCGATCCTGCCCAGGGCCCTTGTACTTCCTCTCTGTACTTCCTCTCTGTGCACACCGCTGCACCTTTTGCACTCTGCACCCTGTAATTAGCGTGCTTAAAAGTGGCTAGCGTCCCGGACCAGCCCAGAGCTAATAGTAGGTATGTTGGTGGTGTGTTGTGCTATGTGTTCAGACAGTCAAAAGTAGCACCTTTAGCTAGCTTTTGTCAAATGGTTTCTACAGACAGGATAGCGATGGTTAGAAAATAAAAGCATGTCTAATGAGTTTTAATTTGGTTGTGAACTTGGTGAAAGAATATGCGAGGATTCTGTTAGTCTGTTATAATTCAAAATCAAATTGTCCAAATGTATTCTCTACTTACCAAAGATATTCTTTGCATCCTAATTATTCACCACGATGAGTCTATAAGCGCTTTTTACTTTCAGAATTTTGCCATCATGGTAGTGCTAACAACAACTAGCATGCCAAGAGTGCACCAGCCTTACTTGCTGGATTGTAGATGAGGATGGGGTGCTATGGGAGTATAGGGTCCAGGCCCCGGGGCCTTTTGCTAAGGGCTGTCTGGTCCCTGTATGACTGAAGCAGGAGCTGTGTTCGCATTGTTGGGGCTCCGGTTCAGGAACCACAGGATCTCTGCTGTTTGCAGATGATGTTGTCCTGATGGCTTCATCGAGCCAGGACCTGCAGCAGGTGCTGGGATGGTTTGCAGCCGATTTTGAAGCGGCTGGGGTGAGAATCAGCTCCTCCAAATCTGAGGCCATGGTTCTCGACCAGAAAAAGGTGGCGCCCTTCTCCAGGGGGTGGTGAGTCCTTGCCTCAAGTGGAGGAGTTCAAGTATCTCGGGGTCTTGTTCACGAGTGAGGGAAGGATGGAGCGTGAGATTGACAGGCAGATCGGTGCAGCGTCCGCAGTGATGCGGTCACTGTATCGGAGTGTTGTGGTAAAGAAGGAGCTCCCGATTTACAGTCCAATCTGCGTTCCTTCAGGTTGAGGAGCTCAGTCACATGGGAGGAGCTTGGAGTAGAGAGACTATGTCTCTCAGCTGGCCACGGTGGAGGGACTATGTCTCTTGGCTGGCCTGGGAACACCTTGGGAGGAGGTGGAGTAAGCGTTGCTTTTAAAACAAACCAAATTTTACTTTATTACATAAAATCAGGTACAGCCCGTTTAATGGATTCTATAAACGATCTCAGTAGAGTTAACAAGTTCCATCTTCTCTGTATATTTCCGTGGACTTGACATTCATGCTCAGAGATGTCTGAGTCAGAAGTACGCATCAAAGTGGTACAGTAGAGTTAAAGGTATGGTGGGTGGAATAGTGGGGTTATCTTCCCACTACTCATGTCCCAGCCTTAGACAGAAGAATAGCCATTAGGCCTACATCAGCAAGTCTAATGGAAAGTCCCAATGACAGCCCATGGGACAAAACAGAGGGGGGATCAGGAAGGGTTTTTTTTTTAGCTAAACTGCAATATCGTAACCTTAGAATTTCTATACATATGTGCATTCTGGGTAGTTTTGAGATGTTGCGGTTTAAAGTTCTGACCCCTTAATGGAATCGGGAAATGTTTTTTGTTCATACAAACCTAAAACTATTTACCAAACCCTCAAAATCTTGATAAAGAAGTGAAAAGAAGTTAAGATATTCACCAACAAGGATATGTGAATATGACTCAATTTGGACAAAAAAGTCAGATAGAACTTTAGAATTCTAAGAGGACAATCTGCTGTTTAGATTTTATAGTGATCAGACCAAAGTGGATGTAAAAGAGAACTTGAGTTGGCGATGGATCCAAAAGAGTGTGGACATGTGCAGAGCAGGCAGAGTGAGCCCAGATGAAAGAGTGCTGTCTCGTGTGCTTTTACAGGGGACCACAGTTTTATTTCAAAGCTCCATATGATGCATTATTCACTTTCTGAACTACATTTGGACACCATGAAGTTGGCATCTGACATTAAAGCACACAATATAAAAGAGTCAATGTTCCTCAGCGTCATTCTCTTTCCTTGTAAAGTGTCTGTGAGTGTCCTTAACAGAGATAACCTGGCTCACACTAGACCGATATGAGTAGAACATATCGAGTTCAATGTGGAACAGCTCTCACTGAAAGCCATCGCGAAAAGGCCTAACTGAATGGTCGAAGTGTCACAGCAGCGATTAAATGCAGTTGAGGGAAAAACACAGGCATCTTTCCCTCCACAAATGCACAACGCACATCCCTCTGCACGTTTTTTCACAACCTAAATAGTCCGCCTTACAAAAATAGGCTGAAGTAACTTACGTTTTCTGGTGTCGCAACGTTTGTTTTGGTTTGTTTGGGCGCCTCACCTTTGGCTTCCACCAAACTTTGCTCAACTCATAAATATTGTGAGAATTCGTCTTGGTGGCCAGGTTCTAAAAGTGTTGTAAGTTAGATTCATTAATATTATTGTCAAAAGCAATTCCGTATTCGTGTTCCTGATCAGAAAAGAACACCACAATTGTTATGCTGAAAAATGAAGCCGTTTCGACGAGGCTAAAACGATAGACGATGAGGCTAAAACGATAAACGATAAACTGACAGAGGTGAGGCTGCCAATCTGACGACCACCATCACTTACACACTGCATTCTTTCAGGTGGGTGAAGTGTCTTGCCTAAGGACACAACAAAACTAGTGTGACATGACCAGCATGAGTGTAATGATGTACATATGAAGTTGAAGTCGCAGCATGGATTATCACCTGATGACATCACAAGGTAAAACCAAGCATTCTGAGCTCTAAAGACTGAGAAACCTAAATATACAAGATTACTCATACATTTTTTTCCTCTCTGGTTGGATCGTACCACTAGCCCGAGCTAAACGGGTGGTCTTGGATACAGCTTGTGCGTCCATTGAGAGAGCGGAGGAGGAGTGAGGGGAGGAGGAGGGGGCAGACACATGGAGAGAAATGGAGGGGTGAGAGAAATGAATGAAGAGAGAGATGAGAAGGTGGGGAGGGGGATATCACTGAAGCTACGGAATATGTGTTTGAGAATGAGACAGTAAAAATAATAATGAGGGATTTATTTTGGGCTGATTTTTTTGTCTAATTTTGAATAAAAAATAATACAATTGTTAAAAAATAAACAGCAGCACCTTTATTTGGTTACATTAATGTTTAAACTGTCAGAAAAATGTTTGAAAATGTTCCGCATTTTCGTTGGTGACATAGATAGAGTTATTTCGTTTTAAAACTCAGCGCTACTTCCTGTATTTTTGTACTTTTCTTTCTAAGTGAAGTGATAAAACTACTACCACAGGTACTATCTCACCAAACCAAGTCATAATTAGTCATATACACTTGTGTTTAGTTTAGATTAAAACATTTTTTAGAAAGCCTTCAGTGAACAAGGTGGGCATGGAGGTACCACCTCAGAGATAATTTTTAAAGTGAACCTAAATCACTAAACATGAACAAGGTGGGCATGGCGGTACCACCTCATGACATCAGCATGTGAAGCAGAGATAGTTTTTAAAGTGAACCTAAATCACTAAACACTAAATCAACTTTTTGCTCCAAGTCGTTTTATTGGCAATATTTGTGCAAATTAGGTAAATTTGCAGCTTTCTGGTCATTTTTTTCCTTTTTTTTTAAATGGGTGTGTCCTGGCTCCAGTGGCCTCTGTGTACCTTTCAGGTACTTGGTGACATCACGCAGGACTTCTCTGTTTGCAACTAGTTGTTTCTGATTACAAACGCCTGGCTGCAGGGGCGGAGTTTGAAGCATGGGTGCCTGCTGGTCCAATCACACCGTTCTTATACCTCCAGACCACGCCCCTCCTCCTCCCTCACTCTCCCCTTTAGTCCTCCAGACCCCAGTTTTGTGTAATGTAGGATCTTTAATAGCAGTATCCACCTCCAATAATGATAAGGCGTTGCAAACATTCCATTATGTCTGGAAATGTACAACACTTTGTACAAGTAGAGAATCTGAGATATTTCACTGTCAAACTTTCAACCCTGAAATCTCCCAGGGACAAAATTAGTTCACAACTATTTGCGATTGTGAGTTTTACATTGTGAAAACCAACGGTATCAGGGCAAGTTACAGGTCAGATCTGTTTATGAGAGGTTTTGGGTGATAAAAACACCTCATTTTACACTAGGGAACATTCCATTTGCTTTGACATCTCTCGTGTTTCAAAACTTAAAGACACAATATGTAACTTTTTGCATGTTTTTTTCATTATGGGTATGTTTATTACACTGGAAAAATTAGATAAACAAGCATCCTTACTGTGAGTGGGCTTGCATCTCCACAAACCTGACTCTTACTTGGCCTGGAGGACATGCAGGTGACGCGCCACCTCCGGAAAGCTACATACTGTCACTTTAAAACAATGACTACATATAGACACAGACATTATTACCCAGCTTGGGCGCTCCCCATACTGGAATCTGGTGTAGGGCTCCATCTACTGGCAGCGGAGGGGAAAAAACTTGGCTAATGTTGAACATGCCCCGACATGTTAATAGAAGCGTGCAGTTGCTATGGACGCGATTTGACTTCTGAAACGCTTTGAACGAGTCTGCGGGGTCAACCTGCGACGCAACAATCCTGGTAAAATTCGAACTGTGTATTCTTTGACGCTCAGAGGCATAGGACTTTTTACTGAGGATTACTGAAACCAGTGTTAATGAAGCAAAATACAACTCCAGGTCATAGACTGTATTTATAAATGGACATAGCTAACCTGCTAGCCGCCGTGTTCCAAACAGAAGGTGAGCGTGGGCGCGTATCCGGCTCCATCGGTTCCAATTCGCTGTCTACTGAAAAACAGACCACTGAGGCACCTTCTTTCCCCGAGGTTGCTCCTGCTAGCGTTAGTAACAGGGTTGACTGACAGCGTTGCTAAGGTGCGGGCGGGAAGTGTTGTTACCTTCAACAGCCTCGCTCCGGATTGGCTCTTCGGTTGCTAAAAACGTTTTGAAAAGTCACACTCGCTAGGTCCACTTCTTTACTTCTATGCTCCAGGTATGTTTTAGATGAGGGAACGGCGTTATAACATGATTAAAAGTACACAGAAAAGTTAATTATGCATAATCTGTGCGGGCGGGAAGTGTTGTTACCTTCAACAGCCTCGCTCCGGATTGGCTCTTCGGTTGCTAAAAACGTTTTGAAAAGTCACACTCGCTAGGTCCACTTCTTTACTTCTATGCTCCAGGTATGTTTTAGATGAGGGAACGGCGTTATAACATGATTAAAAGTACACAGAAAAGTTAATTATGCATAATCTGTGTCTTTTAACGTATTTTATGTTCTGCTTCCTCTTTATTTTTATTATTTAACCAGGCGTACGGTTCTAAATGGTGCTTGCGTGTTTCCCTCCACAGTGGTGTTATTGTAAAGGCCGGAGGAGCGGAGGAGCAGAGGAGGAACATGTCTGGCTGAATGGGCCTTTTGTTCCGGGCCTGTTGTGGCTTAGGTTTGTCCCATGCAGGCTGCCGTGCCTCAGACAAGCCCTGACACGACTCCTCCGCTCTATCGCTCCGTCCACACCTCCGCTGACTCTGCCACCCCGTCCGCCGCAACGCCATCTTTTCCTCTTTGACGTGGTTTAAAGAACACGTATTACGCAAAATGGACCTTTTTGAGATTTTAAACATGTTTTAGTTTTGTTTCTTCTTCAAAAGCATTGTATTTTGCTTTATTCGTAAAGTACAATTGGTACACGAAGTAATTCAAAGTGCTTTACAGTCATAAGCAGAACCTGGCTACAGAAAACGCAAAGTACCTTCTATATATTGACCTGTATTTAGTTAAAAATCTGTTTTGAAAAGTTACTATAGAAGTCATTCTTTAATTAGTTACCTAACAAAACACACACACACACACTTACTAGTTCACTACTAAAGTAATGTTTTGGGTTTTTTTTATATAGTTTTTAGTAGTTGCAGCCCTATGGTAAATATCATATAATACCAGTGGTGGAAGATAACAAAGTAAAAGTAGTAAAGTACTGTACTTAAGTAGAATTTTTAGGTATCTGTACTTTACTTAAGTCAATTTGACAGTGGATACTTTTTACTTTTACTTTACATTTGAGAGCAGTATCTGTACTTTCTACTCCACTACATTTTTGAGCTGGACTGAAAAGTAAAAAGTACTTTTCATGTGATTTGAGGCGTTATTTTGACCATGTTCGTGGTAACATCCCGACTAAAGTTTTCGAGTTCAAGCTTCTGCTTTGAGCAAACAAACATAAATACGCAAAATTCATGAGAAAAATGAAGAAATTGATTTGTTTTGTTATCATTTTTAATCAATATCACTACATTTACACTTGAACAAATGAAAAACCTTTGTGTGAATAGGCTAAGTCTATTGTTTTCTAATCTATGTTATAATGTTGTTTCCTCATCACATACATGGAGTTGTGTTTTGTTTCATTCATGTTTAACACACAAACCCTGCATATTTAGGCTTTTTAGTTTTTCTCTCAAACAGAAAACGCTCTGTTCCACCTTGTGATGTCACGTGGTAATACAGGAAGTGCTCCACTGTGTTTTTAAACTCCACACACCTTCACTAGAATCATTTGGATAGTTTCAGCTCTAGAATTGCCAGTCTCTCTTGAACAAAAGGTAAAATGTAGCTGTTAACTTGAAAACTACCGCTTCATGACATCACAAGGTGGAACAGAGCATTCTGAGCTTTAGCGATATAGACAGACTAATAATAAATGATTACTGAAACATGTGTGACTGAAACAAAACACAACTCCAGGTATGTTTTTGAGGAGGTAACAACATTATAACATGGCTTAAAACTCGCAAGAATCCATTTTGTGTAAGACAGAACTTTAAAAACCTTCAAACTTCAAAAAACAAGGACGCTGAGGTGGACGGGCAGCAGACCTGGCAACCCTTTCAAAGCACTGTGGACTTTCTTCTCTTTGCTGGTTGGAATGCCAGCACCATGGAATGACTTCACAACAAAGCGTGAAGCGATGAAAATTACAGCGCTTCTGCTCCAAAGGAAAAATTAATCACTGGCAGGTTGGCGCACAGACCGGTTCAGTTAAACACGTGTGGACTATTATGGGATAGGGGAAGGGGGGTCTTCGCATAGGCACATAAACACACACACACACACACACACATAGACACGCAGGTGCAGATGAGCAGGTCTCACACTAAGAGGCGTCCGAACTACTTATGTCATGGAGATGGTATTAGCGAAGTGGGAGGTTTTAGATTTGGAGTTTTGGGAAAAAGATGGGATCTGGGTATGGCTATGTTTGTCAGAAGTATCGAAAATCAGATACGAATCGATACTAAAACTAGTATCGAAACTAGACACTCGTTCGCGCAGGTGTCGGTACTACAAAAGGCAGGGGCGCGGGTCAGAAATGAACCTTTCCTGAATAGCTGTAGAATGATCTTGAGCAAATAGGCTTCCGGCTCCATCGACTCCGGCTCCAATTCGCTTTACATTGGAAAACTGTAACCGCTGCGGTCAGGCTCGTCATTTCGGTCTTAAAATGTTCGGATTAACCCGCTCTACATGACTCTGGTGTTTTTATTTCGCTATTGTGTCCGTAAATCAACGTATGAACATTAATAAGAGACAAATCAGCTGCCTTCTTTCCCCGAGGTCACACCATTAGTAACAGATTTGCTAAGTGTGGGTAGGAAGGGGCGTTACCTTCAACAGCCTCGCTCCGGATTGGCTCTTTGGTTGCTATGATGCTCGCGGTCGTAATTCCAAATGTGGAACTCGGCTCCAAATTGGCCCCTATAGCTGCTCTAGCCTCGATGAGCTTCATTTGACTGGAGCCGAACGCTATGAGTGACATCACACTCCCTTAGTTCACTTCTTTATACAGACTATGGTCTACTCCAATGGACCACTATGGAACCTACTGGACGACTGAGGGATTACACAGATATAAGGCCACATGGGAATATAAAAGAAAGTACTACCATTAAATGTTGCAAATCACATTCTATTGTCTAAAAAAGTTGTTTTTTTTAACCATCGTGGTATCAGAATCAATATTGAGTATATTCCTTAGTATTGTCAAAATCTCTGAAATTTCAGTATCGTGACAGTTGTAACTGAAATAGAACAAGGCATTTGGACCTGAATGAATGATATATGAATCCCTATTATAGTTTCTTAGTCTCCATCACTTGAACTTGATGAGAAACAAAGCGGCACAGTGGCCTTCTCGACTCACAGCAAGAAGGTTCCTTGTTCGACTCCTGGAGGCTTTCTGTGTGGAGTTCGCATGTTCTCCCTGTGTCTGGACGGGTTTCCTCCGGGCACTCCAGTTTCCTCCATCAACCCAAAACATGCACAGTAGATCAAATCCTCCAGCTAACGTAGTCCTGACCAAGACCAGCTCAAGATCTGGAGATGGGTCTCACTGCTCCTGTCAGGTTGCACTGAAGATGGGTCCAGATTTTGCCATAAAACACCAGAATACACGTGTGAGAATTACTACGGACTTGTCAGTTAAAATCAAGACCAGATAGTGATCAGTACTTAAACGTAACCTGCCCAGCAAGATGACGTTCAGACCAATCGCAAGGCAGCACTGTAATGTGGGCGGAGTTTAAAGTAAAGCACCCAAACGAACTAAAACAAACAAAATGGCAACAGACTAGTTTGTGTATTTGTGGACGGGGAAGTCTTCACTATGTTAAAGGGCCCATGTTGTTTCCTCATCACAAAAGCCTTGTTTCCAACGGTTCGCGTTGGAGCGGATCAGTACGGGGTCTAAACTGAACCGTACCGCCCCGTCAGAGGGAGGGCACTAGCTCCCGGAGGGGGCCAGCGCGGTACGGATCACTTTAGCTAAGGCGTGGCTACACAAGAAACAAGATGATTGGACAAGAGGGAAGCAGATATACACATAAAATAAACGCTGACTTGCTGACGTCTTTCCAGTTACGGGAACTTTATACGCTGAGCCGATGTGCATCACAAAACAAAGCGCGACTGTAACAGCTGTTTCCTGTTTATCGATGCACAGCCCTCACGTATAAAGATCGAAAATATAATATTTCTAGTGCGGAATGCATCTGACATGAGCCAAACCCACTGCATCACATAAAGAGACACTAAACACAATCTAGAGGAGCAGAAAACTGAAATAACGCAGAAACAGCTGATAAACCAGAAGCAGTTTTGTGTTTACGCTAACTTCAGCTTTAGACTCGTCTCACAGAGCCACAAACTAAACGTCTTTTTGTGAATTGCTGAAATCGGACTTATAATTACGAGTATAATTCAAGTATGATATGTCAGAGCTCTGCCCCTGGACACGGAGCTGTGCCTGGAACATGGAAATGTAACTCAGCAGTGTTTCTCGCAAACTGAAAACACTCTGTTCCACCTTGTGATGTCATGCGGTAATACAGGAAGTGCTCCACTGTGTTTTTAATCTCCACTAGAATCATTTGGATAATTTCAGCCTTGAAGTTGCCTATTTCTTCTGAACAAATGGTAAAAGGCAGCTATTAACTTGAAAACTACCACTTCATGACATCACAAGGTGGAACAGAGCATTTGAGCTTTGGAGATGTGGACAGACTAATAATGCAGGGTTACTCAAACATGTGTGAATGAAGCAAAACACAACTCCAGGTATGTTTTAGATGAGGTATAATAATGCAGGTTACTCAAACATGTGTGAATGAAGCAAAACACAACTCCAGGTATGTTTTAGATGAGGTAAGAACATTATAACATGGCTTAAAGCTCAGAACGATCCATTTTGTATAATATAGGACCTTTAAGTGTGTTTATCTTTGAGGTACTTCGCTAATGCACTTTGCTGTACTTCCTGTCTCGTGCTGACCCCCCTGACCCCTCCTCACTCCTCACCTCTGCCTCTGCCGGGGGTCACACACTCACACTTAAGTACACAGCAAATTAGAGAGTGGAGCCAGCACAGGGGAAGTCAGGTTGCATGCTTTTCAGCCATGTCATCTCCTTCCCTCCCTCACACATTCTCTCCCTCCCTGTCTCTCTACCCCCCCACCCCTACCCTCCCTCCCCCGCTCACCCTCCTTAAGATCGGAA
>KN484449.1:85117-95913 GCA_000787095.1 Periophthalmodon schlosseri
CTGTCTCTCCCTGCATCTGTCTCACTCCCCCCTCTCTCTCTCTCTCCCTCTCCATGTCACTCACTCCCTCCCGGTCTCCCTCTCCCTGTCTCTCTACCCCTCCCTTTCCTTGTCATAACCCCCTTCTCTCTCTCTCCCTGTATATCTCTCTCTCTGCATCTGTCTCCCTCCCCCGTTTCTCTCCCTCTCTCTGTCTCTCTCCCCCTCCCTGTCTCTCTATCCCACCTCTCCTTGTCCCGACCCCTTCTCTCCCTATCTCTCTCTCTCCCTTTCTCTGTATATCTCTCACTCTCTCTCCCTCACTCTCTTCCTCACTCTCTCTACCGCTCTCTCTCTGGCTCTCTCCCTGCATCCATCTCTCTCCCCCTCTCTCTCTCCCCCTCTCTGTCACTCTCTCCCTGTCTCTCTCTCTCTCTCCCTGTATATCTCTCTCTCTCTCTCCCTCTCTCCCTCTCCCTCTCTGTCTCTCTCTCTCCCTGTAGATCGCTCACTTGCTCTCTCTCCCTATCTCCCTCCCCATCTCCCTCTCTCTCCCTTTCTCTCTCTCCCCATCTCTGTCTCTGTCTATCTGTTCCTGTATATCTCTCCCTCGCTCTCTCTTGCTTTCCCTGTCTCCCTCTCTCTCTCTCCCTCTCTCTCTCTCTCTCTCTCCCTGTCTTCTTCTCTCTCTCTCCCCATCTCTGTCTCTCTCTTCCTGTATATCTCTCCCTTGCTCTGTTTCTCTCTCTCTCCCTGTCTCCCTTCTCTCCCTCTCTCTCTCTGTCACTCTCTCCCCGTCTCTCTCTATCTCTCCCCATCACTGTCTCTATCTCCCTGTCTCTCCCCCTTCCCTCCCTGCCCCTCTCTCTCTCCCCATCTGTCTCTCTTTCTCTCTCTCTGTCCCTGTAGATCTCTCTCTCTCCCTGTCTCCCTCCCCTCCCTCTCTCTCTCTCTCTGTCACTCTCTCCCTCTCTCTCTCTATCTTTCCCCATCTCTGCCTCTATCTCCCTATCTCTCCCCCTTCCCTCCGTCCCTCTCCCTCCCTCTGTCATGTGAACTGGAAAAACTAGGCTAGTTCATTGATCATGGGTCATTCCTGTGCTTCCTGTGCCTGACCAGTGGTTTTCCAGGGGAGGCACATGGGACTCACAGTTAACGCAGTTTAATACAGAATAAGGTCTATTTTGGGGTTTATTTGTGCAATTTGACATTATTGCACTGTTTATACATTTCAATTACATAATTACAATGTCCAGAACAAGTAGGCTGAAGCAACTGGCTCTGTGCACAACAGCGCCCGCTAACCTCACTGTTATCTCTGTGAGGTTTTTGCAAAGTCTCGCTAAAATGATGAAATATTTAAAGATCAGGTAGTGGACAGGGAGCTGAGGGTGGATGTCACTGACAACATGTTAAAAACTACACAAATAAAATGAATACTTCACCAGAGGACACTTCTGTGTTTAGAAAGAGACATGTTTGTGTCTCGGTGCTAACGCTAATGCTAATTTTGAGGCATAAATATTAAAACAACGCCACAAACTGAAGTATTCCACATACAAAAATAATTGGGTAGTCTTTATTTTAATAAATTAGAATAGTTTAATAGGTTGTTTATTTTATGTTTAACGGTTTTACTAAAAGTGACAGTTAGCTTTGAGACACAGTGAGCTAGCTAGCGTGCTGCTGTTCATGCCTCTTCCAGCATAAATAAAAAGTTACATTATTTTCTTTACAACTTTATTTTCTTTACTTCTTTGAACCCTAAACATGTGACTGTTGTGAGTAAAAAGCACTTTTGGCAAGTTTGTGGAGCCAATCTATCACAAAAAAAAAAAAGTGTTATTTACAAAAACACATGGGGAAAAAAGTTGAACATCTTACTTCCAACAATGTTACAGCAATGTGATGCTTCCTGCAGTTTGTAGCTATTAAATATTTGCATTTTTTATTTATTCTATTCTATATTTGAACTGTCTTAGGTTTATAGAATGTTTTATTTTGTTGCTCGCAGTATTTCATAACCTCACCCACTGCCCTCCTTCTGAAACTAAGTCATCATCAAATTCTACGTGAACTAGTGTTGTCACGATACTAAAATTTCAAACTCAATTTCAATGCTAAGGAATAGAATGGATTCTGATACCACAATGATAAAAAAAAAACAGTCTTTCTTTAGACAGTAGAATGTGATTTTCTACATTAAATAATAGTACTTTCTTTTATATTCCCATGTGGCCTTATATCTGTGTAATCCCTCAGTCTGATGCAGCTCAAGATCATTCTAAAGCTATTCAGGAAAGGTTCATTTCTGTCCTCTGTCTTTTATATCCCATGTGGCCTTATATCTGTGTAATCCCTCAGTCTGATGCAGCTCAAAATCATTCTAAAGCTATTCAGGAAAGGTTCATTTCTGTCCTCTGAATGTGACTTTTTTAGTATCGATACCTGCTCAAACGAGTATCTAGTTCCTAGTATCGATTCGTGTCTGATTTTTGATACTTTTGAACGCTGCCTATTCTGTAATCAACCTTGGTAGGTTGATGACAATGTGACAATTTCCAGAGTCCACATTAAGCTGAACGCGAGTCCCTGTTTTGTTTTTAAAGGTCCTATACCTGATTTTTCCCAAGTATTTGAGCAAAATGTGTCTTGCCCCAGCGCAGATATATTGTATAAGCAACTCTTGAGGTCAAAATAAGTCCGCTGTGTACTCTCTGAATCTAATTTTAAAGCATTTTATTGTCCGATTATCAGGAAGTGCGCAGTTAGCATGCTAGTTCTCTCTGAAAGTTGTAATAGGTGCGTATAAACTCATTGCGGTGAGTAATTAAGATGCTCCGAATGCATAAGATAAGTGAGGAATAACTTTGGACCACTGCAAATCGTTTAAAATGAACTAGTCCTATTTTTTCACGTTTTTAAGACAGTAAAAATCAGCTACAACTGTAATGTTTATGGGTTATTTTATACTCTAAAATCCTCTGTATTTCCCAGGATCCTTCGCTTCCCCGCGTCTCCCCCTGTAGGCCTCCCTGCGCTATGGCCGCTCCGCTTGTCCACGTACGGAGGGGCCGGTCACGTGGGGCCGTGGGACGCGGAGGAGTGTGAATGAACGGGCCACTGTTGCTATGAGAAACCTCAGCCTCGCGAGCGCCACCGCGCTGACGTCTGGTCTGTGCCTCCCTCTAGTGGACGCAAGCTGACATAGCACTGAGTGGATTACTATAACTTTAAATGATAATGTTTATTATTTCAAACTTGATGGTTTCCAGATTCTAGAACGTGATGACGTCATACTCCCAGAAGGGGGCGAGAGACAGACTTCTCTTACTAATTGATTACATTGTACTTTCATAGCCAATATCTAAAAGGTAAATTCACAAATGTTGAACCTGATCATTTTTATTATTGACTTGACCCTATAATTCGCCATATTAAAACTAAAATCTACACTGGCCGATAGAATGTTGTGATGTCACTAAATGAATCCATACTGTGCTTTTTTTTTCCAGGTATTTAATGTTCAATTGAAACAGGCCTCTTGTACATAACATTTGACATATCTGAGTTTTAAAATAATCACAAGTAAGTACAGTGGGTGGAGATAGGGGGTAGGTGAAAACCACTTTTTGGTGCACTCAAGCCTCAAACGCAGAACAATACAGGATTAGACAAATATGGATACGACCAGGGAAGACCATTATAACATGGTTAAAAGCCTGTAAGTGTCCCTTTTTTTCTATTGTTAGATTCATTGTTTATTTTCAATCAAAAGTCTGAGGAACTTGTAGAAATCACGATCTCAACGTGGGTGACAGTAGCTCGGTTGGTAGAGCGTTTCGTCCATTGAAGGTTGGGGGTTCGAATCCCAAGTGAGTGGTCTGATCCACATGACGGCTGTGCGTTTCCAGCTCCCACTGTCGTTGTGTCCTCGGGCAAGACACTTAACCCACCTTGCCCCCAGTAGTGTGTGTGAATATATAAACATATATAAAAATCTGATCATGACTAGCTCCCTCATGTGGTTATGAGAAGTAATGCACGTTCATTTCAGATGCATTTAACATGAACCGTGGCCTCTTCTGGAGACACAGCTCTCACGTGCGCATATGTTATTGGAAATGGGACTCCTCGGGTAGGTGTAGGTAGTACTCAGTTACAATTACTTCACTAACGTACTTCACTGAAATTACTTTTACTTGTACGTGAGTAATATTTTTAGGTTGAAGTAACAGTACTTTAACTCGAGTAAAAGTTGTGGTTCCTCACCTCACTGTGAGCAAGTCGACAAGTGACAAAAGCTTTATGTCGACAATATGAAATGATTTGAACGTTTGTGTTTCTTACACTGCTTCTTCAATTAAAACTTGATATCTGTACTTTCTAATCCACAGCATTTTGAACAGGACTGAGCAGTTGTAATTGTAACTCCATGATGACTTTATATTAAAATATGACTTAATGTTATATTACGACTATTATAACTTAAAGGTGCACTATGTAACTTTTCTGGTGGACCTGCTTGTTTCCATGGAGATGTTATTATATGGCCTGGAATATTGCACAGTACAGCATTAAACTTGTCTATCTCCATGGATACACTAGGTGACACCACCAGAGCAAGTTACTGGTCACATTTGTGGAGAGGGGACTATTCTCACAAAACGCACATTTTCAAGGTATTTTACAGCAAGAGGTAAAGAGGTGAGTGAATTCTGGAGGTTCTGAGCTTTCACATGAGGCCTGTCCATATACTGAGAATGAGATAAACTTGTATGTGTCTCTATCTGCAGGTTAAGATTCTGGAGACACAGGTTCAGTTGTCATACATACAGTTCCTTTAATGTTACATCCAAAACAAAACAAAAGGAAATAGAAACAGGAAGTTAAAATCATACTTAAGAACATTCTTCATGGAGATAGATATGTTTTATATCATACTGTGGAATATTATAGCAAAAGGAGCAACATTTCCATGGAAACAGGCAGGAGGAAATAAGGCCAAATAAGAGTCAGGGTTGTGGAGATGCAAGCCTGCTCACAGTAAGGACACGTTTTTCTAAGTTTGACTCTATCATGACTTTATTTATGTTTATTTTTACGCAAAAAAGTGGGGCTTTAACCGCTCTAACACATTTTTTTTTGCTGTTGTGTTTCTGCCATAATTTTATCAGAAGTAAGCCCCCCCCTCCTCTCTGCAGGTCTCTTCTAGCCCCACCCCCCCATCACCCCAGCTTTGATGAGCGTTAGCACGTTAGCATCGGGGATCACTGTCAACGCCATTCACCGCAGCGTCTCCAAACAGGAACCGCACCTGTAGCGACAGCTTAGCGGCGACTTGGCACGAGATTTGTCCGTCCCGTCAACATCTGGGAGGAAGAGGTGTCGGTCAGGAAGCGGAGAGACGCTCCTCAAGGTGTGATGGATCCGAGTTGTCACGGGCGACGAGTGATGCTCTTTTAAGTCTGAAGAACTAAACATGGCTGAAGTTGACGCTGGGTGAGAGGTGAAGGCGACAGAAGGTGTAGATGGGTTTAAGTAGCATTTTGGGATTTTTAGAAGTCTCTGAAATGCATTTTTCAGGGTTAGCGAAACAGTTCCGCTTAAGTTAGCTTGAAGCGCAATGTTGAAGGCAAGCGGAGGTGGGTGGGTATGAGTAATGTTACTTCAAAATAATATTACTCAGATAGAAGTACAAAGAAAGTAGTGGTTCAAGAAATTCCTCAAGTAAGAGCAAAAAAGTAGGGTTAGGGTTACGAAAACTACTACTTCAGTAAGACTAACTTAAAGAGTAACTGTCAGGGCGTAACATCTGACTTATAATTTGAATTTAAAGAGGGGGTATTTTACTTCTATGGGGTATTAATTGCTAACAAATAACATGTTTAGATCACCATATTTATTTTAGTGAAATATTCTGTGTTGAGCTATATTTGCCAAAAACAACATATTAACATGTTATTTCAGTTCATGCTCTGAGTCTCCCCGCCCTTTGCTCTCGTCGCTAAGTCACTCCCCCTTCAGAGCGTTATCACAACACAGTCAGCGTGCGTCCCGCCAATGAAACACATCGCATCAGGTTTGTGAAGCTGCTGTGTACAGTTAAGTATCATGATTTTGTATATTTATGGAGAATTGTCGTGTGGGAGCGTGGGTGATGTAGGTTTGTGGGCGGAGCTTTGGACAGAATCTTACAGCTAACCGTAAGGAGGCCCGGAAAGATCGCTAAAATACTCAAACATGCATCGATGACATTTAAAACCTCTTCAGGCATATTTTTGATGAGGGAAGAACGTTATAGCACGGTAGAAAGCTAAAAAAAAATAAAAAAAATACCACCTCTTTAATGTAATTATTTTTGATAGGGAAGAACGTTATAGCACGGTAGAAAGCTAAAAAAAAATAAAAAAAATACCACCTCTTTAATGTAATTGGAAGGACAAAACATGAAATAATGCACAACATCTGGTATTTTCAAAGCATAGACACAAATATGACACAAAGTAAATCATATCGGACGGAGTGGTGCAAGAAACACAAATGTTCAAATCACTTCATATTGTCGGTATAAAGATTTTGTCATTCGCAGACGTACTCACAGTGGGAAGAGTAATCAAAACGTTTACTCAAGTAAGAGTACTGTTACTTCAATAAAAATATGAATAATTATGCTACTAGGAAAATCTCTGAAAAGTAAATTTTCTTTAAAAAGTTACTCAAGTAAATGTAACTGAGTACTACCCACCTCTGAATGCAAGTTATAATATTGCATAGTGGCTAAAATTAAGAAAAGCAAAAACGGTTCACATTTTACAGTGACTTAAAGGTCCCATATTACGCAAACTTGACTCTCGTGAGCTTTAACCCATGTTATAATGTTGTTACCTCCTCAAAAACATGCCTGGAGTCGTGTTTTGTTTCATTCACACATGTTTGAGTAACACTTTATTATTAGCCTGTCTACATCTCCAAAGCTCAAAATGCTCTGTTCCACCTTGTGATGTCGTGAAGCGGTAGTTTTCAAGTTAACAGCTACATTTTACCTTTAGTTCAGTAGAGATTGGAAATTCCAGGGCTGAAATCATCCAAATGATTCTAGTGAAGGTGTGTGGAGTTTAAAAACACAGTAGAGCACTTCCTGTATTACCACATGACATCACAAGGTGGAACGGAGTGTTTTCTGTTTGAGAGAAGAACTAAGCCAAAATATGTGGGTTTGTGTATTGAACATGTGTGAATGAAACAAAACTCTGGGTATGTTTTTTTTTAAGAAGAAACATTATAATATAGATTAGAAAATAGTTGTATTCTCCCGTTACACCACTAGATGCCGTCTACGTTACTGCGGCCTGACAGCGCGACAGCTTTGCCCATAAAATGCCAGCAGTGTTTGGGATGTTTAACAAAATGTAACCGATTTTTACCGCCTTAAAAACGTGAACAACTGAGCTAGTTCATTTTAAACGATTTTCAGTGGCCCAAAGTTATTCCTCACTTACCTTATGCGTTCTGAACATCCTAATTACTCACCATGATGAGTTTATAAGCGTTTTTCACGTCACTTTCTAATTATCGGACAGTAAAATTCTCAAATACATGGAAAGCGATGGGGCACAGGGTCTTTAAGTATTCCTCAGATTAGTGATTTCCATACCAGGCGCTGTACAGTAGCTCCATGGGGGAGGAGGTGCAGAGGTGCCAGGAGAGGGGACCTTATATGGGGCGAGATCTTACACCCTGTTTAGTGCCCTCTGAGGAGCAGGAGCGTGCCGCCTCCAAAGCCTCTGAACCCCAGTCTGAGAGGGGAGAGGGGGGAGAGGAGATGGTGGGGGAGGAGGGGCGAATAGTTTGAGTAATATTTTAAAGGACCTAAAGGATTTTTCCCCATGTATTTGAGCAAAATTTGCCCCAGTACAGATACGTTCTCTTGAACTCTTGAGGTGAAAAGTCCCGTGGTTGCCATGGTCGTGGTTGGCTGCTCTTTGTGGCTGACTTTTATTTTTATGTTATATTTTTTACTTAATATTTGGGGATTCTGACTAAGAAGTGCAGCTTGTATAGCTCAAATGACAGAAGTTAAGGACTATTGGATTGTGTGATTTGAGCAGTTTGTTTTTCCTGTATCCACGGCGACCCTGCATGGAGATAGCTATGCTAGCCAACTAGCTCTGAAATGCTACAGACTTTTAACAACAATGAAGGAGGCTTTCTACACGAAATATGGCAGAAGACGTTCCAGAGGGAATGTGAGGAGCGGAGTGAGAGGCTTAGGACAGGCTTTGCTGTTCACCTGGCTCCCCCTGAACACTGCTGTGATGCTGCAGGACAGAGAGGACACTTTTGTCCTGAGGGCTGCTACATTCCTCAAACTACCTTGACACTGGATCTGATGACTCTCCCCGTTGAGCTGCACTGAGACTTCTGTTTAAGCTTTTCTGTTACTTTTCTATTTCACTGCTCAATTTGCTTAAACTGCCCCTCGGGGACAAATAAAGTGATTTTGATTCTGATTGAAATATGTCCGCTGCTGTTTGCATCTAATAATAAAGCGATTATATTGTCCGATAATTAGGAAGTGCACCGCTATCATGCTAACTGCTGCTAACTATACCATAAACTCCGCTCTCATCTCTGAAAGTTGTGAAAATTACTTATAAGTACTTACAAAAAGTTCATTAAGAAGGATTCAGGCTTAGTAAATAATTAATATCCTAACCCTTAAGGAAGTACTCACTAAGACTGAATCAGTCCCAACTCTTTCATTATAGGTTAAGTCTTTGTTTATGCTAATTGTTCATTATTAGGGCTTTTTTTTCATTAATTGTTTGGGATTGGCTCCATGAACTTGCCATGTTAATCTTATGTCTTAAAGTCCTTCCAGCGTTTTTGGGGTTGAATAATGGCATCACATTCTGAGGCTATTGCGAAAAAAGCAAACAAAAAAAAAAAACACTTTTGCTTCTTTATACTGACAGGGAAGACGTTGAACTTTGTACCAGTTTTTGTTTCATGTTAATAGGCCCAGTAATTACGAAGATATTAACCATAAACCAGGTCGACAAATTTGCCATCTGACAGTTAAACAGCGAACTCCGCCACAGACCTCTGACCTGTCTCCAGCTCAGTTTGAACTATAGGGATTCTAGAATGTTCTGATGCCATGTGAACGCAACCTATTAACATTTGTATCTAGCCTTGCCTCAGATACCCATGAAAAACTTCCATATCAGAACTACCAGTATGTAGGAAAACATCCAAACTCTACCATATTCCCACCTGGAAGTCTTCAGAGGTCAGTTCGCTGGTGGCATTCTTCTTAACAACCTGCAAAATAAGTATCTTTTCAAAATCCCTCCAAAACATCGAAATTGTGGGCTTTCTCTGTAAACAACATGTCAATCATCTTCATTAAAAGTGTTTTGTCATGTTAGCTCACAAACGTTCCGAGAATTTCCGCTGCTGTGTGCTTTATTTGACACTTCCAATCACGTTCCGGGGACGTTGACGGAACCGGTTCGTCTTTTTAATGAGAAATCCCGTCTGCCGCTCTCCCTCCGTCTGTCTATCGCACAGCAAGGCTCCGTGGCAAATCCTCGGTAGGTCTAGAGCTAGGTTTTTTGAAGTTCTAAGCACGGTTAGCTAAGTGCGGTTTCCTTTTGTTTGTGACGACTAGAGGAATCAAACCGACAACCAAAACACCCGTAAGACTACCTGAAAGAGTAACGTTCTGATGTGGGGAATGTATACGGCGGTGTTACAAGACGCTTTTGTTGTTTAGCTCTGTGTTCATCATTATGCATGTGCCCCGAGAAGCGGCGCAGAGACGGAGACGTTTGAATAACGTGCCATCTCAAATGTACGACCTAAGGGACCGTACGGTTGTTCAGAGTGTAGACGGGGCGAACATCGTAGCGCCAGACACTTGATCCGGAGGGACATGTAGCGCTATCAGAGAAAGAGCTGGATTTTTTTTATTATTATGAGATAGGCCCCCCCCCCCCGGTTTGCCCTGTTTCCGCAGCGATGGGAGCAAAAGAGGCGGCTGAGAGTAAGGAGGTAAGCGGAAGAGGTGCTTTCAGTGGGATATGTCCTACTATGTGTTTATGAGATGTTAGTGCCATATGAACCATCTCACACTCTGAGGACTTCAGGGACCGGCCTCCTGCTGGAGCCCAGAGTCAGGACTAAACATGGGGGATCAGCGTTTCAGTTTTATGCAGCTAAAACCTGGAACAGTTCCTGAAGATGTGAGACAGGCGTCTACTTGGACAATGTTTAAATCCAGGCTCCAAACGGTTCTGTTTAGCTGTGCACATGACTGAAAGGGTTTTATTCTACGCTCTTACTTTAATGTTAAATTTATGATGATCATTTATGTTTTGATTTGTTGTATTGTGATTTTAATGTCTTTCTTATTCTGTAAAACACTTTGAATTACTTACGAATTGTGCTATACAAATAAACTTGCCTTGCCTCTGAAGAGGGGAGCAGTGTGTGAATGTGGCCCTGTTTCAAACAGTGTCACCCCGGACACACACTCAGGGCAGGCAAAACAGGTAAATGTACAAGGTACGAGTATATGCTTCAATAGCTTCAATTAGCAAATGCACTTTGACTCCTCTCTTTTCTGTTACTTCCCTGGGGCCTCCTCCCGGTGAGACAGCTCCCCCCAGGGAGGAGTCCAGAAGGCACCCGGAACAGATGCCCAAGCCACCTCAGCTGGCTCCTCTACACGTGGAGGAACAGCAGCTCTACTCCGACCTCCTCGTATGTGACTGAGCTCCTCCCACTATCTCTAAGGGAGCGCCCAGCCA
>JACM01076281.1:0-21672 GCA_000787095.1 Periophthalmodon schlosseri
TCCATGGGAGTGGATTTCTCCTTCACTCAAGGTTACTCTTTTTCTCATTGGCGTTGTTCCTGCAGGAGGAGGGCCTAAGGACAGGGGGCGCTCTGGGACAGTTCTCCATGTGTTTGTTGGTTAATCTGTTATGAACCATTGTCTGTTTCACTGTGTGATTTTATAACTTTCTTTTGGTTAAATTGATCATCTTGTTCAGCCGAAGAATAAATCGAATTGCACTGAACTGGTATTTTATCTGCTGTTTCTGTTCATCTGTTTGTTTTCTGTAAAGTGCCTGTTCACCATTAACTGAAGACGCTATATAAACTTTGAGTCATGTTAACATTGCTCTCCGTCTGTTCCTGTTGCTCATAAATACCTCTCTCTCTCTGCCCTGACTGGGCAAATATGTAAATAGTGTGTTCTAATCTATTTGCTTTTTTATTTAAATATTTTTGAATATTCTATGTAAATAAAAGCACCTTATACCTCATTACATTTGCTTTTTGATTAGTTCACACATTCCAGTCTATCAGCACTATTACATATTAGGCTGCCTTAAAGATGCACTAAGTAACTTTTCTGGTGGAGGGTCTGCCGCCTGCTTGTCTCCATGGAGATGTCATCGCTTTTGCCCGGAATGTTCCTCAGTCTGCCAAACGTATAGCTAGATATCTCCGTGAAGACAAGCGGGTAATGCATGTACCAGGCCAAGTTACAGGTCAGATCTGTGGAGAGGGGACCCCGCTCACAGTAAGAACGGATGTTTTTCAAGGTATTTTTAGCAATTAGAACTCCTGTAATTGAATAAATGCAAAATAAATTGTAGAACCTTATAGGCATAGCAGGTGGAGGACCCCAGACATGAAAACTTCCATAGTCACCGACGTGAGAATTTATCTTATAACTTGTTCCAGTTCATCTGTATTTGAAACAGAATGAAGTTGTTATAGAAGATTTTTTTTTTTTTCCAAAGTTTATATTTCACTTAGACCTACTTAGTCTAACTCTGTGAAATCACCTTTGGTCGTTGTCCTAATTAACCGTAGCCTTTGACAGCGATGAATTTAAAGCAATTCTTGTACTACCGTTGGGACGCCCCCTGCTGGCACAACTAAAGAAATCTAATGTGTTTTCAAGCAAGTGCACAAACTACTGTTGCACAGAGGGGGGCGCTGCTGGATAAACTTCGCTTTTTTTTTAATCACAAGAAATATTGAAAACTGGAATTTCCTGAACATTGCACAGTACTATAAATAACAAATATTAGCTATAACAATTAAAAGTATTGTTTTTCAAAATGACAAACATAATATAGGCTCCTGGGAATATAAATATTGTGTGTAGACTTTTAAATTTGGGAGAATTGCAGTGGAAAATGTGCGTTATCCTTTCTACAAAATCAATTTACTGCAGTTTTGATAGGTCTATAACAGCGTATCTGCAGGCTTCTTTTGACCCATTGTGCATAGATTAATATTAGGTTATTTGCAATTAAACGTGTACTTAGGGCTGCCTGCTTATTCAGCTATTGTTCATTTTCAGACTGTATGAGGCAGAGAACATGAGTAACCAGCCTTTATTAACGGTGACAACACACTCACACTTATGCAATAAATAACCTTATGTCATCAAAAGTCATCTGCTGTATATCCATGGGTTTTAGAATGATAAAAAAAAAAAAAAAAAAAAAAAAAAATAGGACCGTTGTCATAGTAATTAACAGTTAATAATAAACGTAATATATATTTTGAATTGGGAAAAATCCTCAAAATGTTAAATTGCTAAATAAAAGGAAGATTAAACAAACGAACAGTCTAGAATGATATGAGAATGATATAACTTTTTTTTTTTTCTCTGTTATTATCATGTAATGTTTGCGCTACATTGAGCTATGCGTGCAAGTAATTTCTCTAATAGTTTATTTGGAAGTTTACAAGGTGGAGTCAAGTAAATACGTTACACTTAAGCTCTAAACTCAGTATGTTCTGAACAAACAATAGCCTGCTTTAAATGATTGTTGTAATTTAAAGCAGGCTACCACTCCCATCTTTATTCAATACTTTATTTATACCTGTCCTTAAGCCCCTCCCCTCACCTGTCCTTAAGCCCCGCCCACCGTGACGCACCTGTTCCCACCGCTGCTCCAGTCCTTCGACCTTATCCTCTGCGCGCAACAATCCTGATGGAGACGTGAAACTGGCGCTTTTTAACCGGGATTATGGGCACAAAACACGTATTATTCGCATGTCTAGCACTATTTTACGTTTCTAGTGTTTTTAGTAACGGTAAGTCAACGTTTTTGTCGCTTAATCTGCGCAAAAATGTCAAAATATAGTGGAGAAATGTGGTCCCCATCGTCTTTATGGTGAAAACGACACGGGGACAAAAGCGTTTTTTAGCGTCGGATTCAGTGCTAATGTTCGTTTTTGTTTTGTTTCCTAGACGTTTTAAATGGACTTCTTTCAAAATTGCCAAAATATTCAATTGTCCAGCCACAAATAATCCACAGGACAACGAGGAGCATCGACAAAGGAAAAAATGTAGGTACATTTGAGTATTATTAGCAATATATTGAATTAATAGCGCTATTTCTCAATATAACTATAACTTTTGTTTTTTAGAATGACGTAGACGAGTCGATTTCTTATTTAATCGAAATAAACCACAAGAAACATCGATTACATTTGCAAAAGAACAGGTGAGCGACCGTTGTAAGTAATATTGTTAGCCAAAGATCAGCCAAAACATCGATTTTTAGCTTTTATCAATGTTTTTTTATGCTTTTACAGAGGATTCCTGCATCCAAACCTGTTTTCAGGAGACAAGTCAAAAAAAGTACCCGTAAGTTTGCTTATAAATACTTCTAACGTGAATGAAACTGCAGTACTGAAAAAGATTTGTGCGTACCTGTCTTTCCAGCTTATCCAAGTATTTGTTGTTATAAGGCATCACGTTTTGTTTTTTTAAGAATATATGCAGAGAATTGCTGTGTCATCCTTTAAAAGTAGATTAAAGTGCACATGAGGTACTTGATTTTTTTACTTAAGTAAAAGTACAGATACAGGAGCAAAAAATACTCAAGTAAAAGTATCACATTAAAAAATCTACTTAAAGTATTAAAGTACCCGTTTAAAAATGTGCTTCAGGAGTAAAAAGTAAAAGTATTTTGCGCAGATTTTGAGATTGAATAAAGCTTCAAATGTAGTGATTCTGATACAGATTTGTGCTGAATTTTGTTCAACAGAAACAATTGAATCGATAGTTTTTTCTGTTTGTTTTTATTTGTATGTCTGAATTTTGTCCACAGAAACAATTGAATCGATAGTTTTTTCTGTTTGTTTTTATTTGTATGTGTTTATTTGTATGTGTTGTGAACGTGTTAAAAATAAACCCTCAGCCTTTTCAGCAGGTCTCAGACAATAATAAAAAATGCTTTCAGTCCTGTTCAAAAATGTACTTAAGTAAAGTACAGATACCTTAAATATTAGTATTAATTAATTGTATCTGTGCGAAATATTTATCATAGTTTTATCTGTAAAGTTACAGTTTGTGGAAAAAAAAATTGAAAAGTACAGAAATACAGGAAGTAGCTCTGAGTTTTACAACAGAATCCCTCTACTTATGTCATCAACACGGAAAATTACAACTAAAATGAGGGAACAATTTATGACATTTTTCTGACAAACAATCTAAAGGTGTTGTCATCTGTTTTTATCAGCCTTATATCATCATATCATCTTATCACTTTTGTGTAATTTAGACAAGTTTTGGCCCTTGTTTACATTATGGTTGCTAGGTAACAGTTATGGAATTACCTGTCACATCTGATGTCCATGTCCAACCAGGAAGTAAAATTATAAACTTCACCAATAGAAAAAAAAGAAACAATTTTAAAATAGAATGACGTTAAGTATGTTCTGGTTTGATGACTTGTCTAACCTGAAAACTATGAGGCTAAAAGTAGAAGTGACCAGTTCATGTTTCTGTGTATGAAACAGGTTATGAGGTTCAGACCAAAATGGGAACTAAAATCTCTTGCTGTCGCTTATAATCTCTTTAATTGTCAAAACTCAGACTTTGTACTACTGCATTATAATGGGAAAACTGACTATTTTAGCTACTTTTCACAGTGCTAAGATATGCATTTACATTGAATTGATACTTTGCGGCTGATATCATCGACATTCTCTGTGGGTGTGACGTTAATTCTAGGCACTGCTGTTATTCAATTTTTAAAACACCAGACTGACTTACTTGGAACTACAACATATCTGATTTTCTGGTTTGTGCTGTTAAACAAGTCCCTCTCAAATAAGCTAGCTAGCATTAGCCAACAGTTTTTCAGATCAAGCTCCTAAACAGGACCGTGAACGCTCGTATTGTTCACCGGCTCCTGCAAAAAGTGTTGTTTAAATCATTTTAATATTTTTTATTGAGTTTTCAGACTTGTCTTGACACTTTTTTGGCCGTGTTTGCTAATGTGTGCGTTGTGTCACCATGGTAACTGCTGAACATTCCACTATGTGATTTAAGTGCAGTCTACAGAAAGCGTCAATTGTCCTGGGAAAAGACTAGACAACGTTACCACAGTTTGTGATAAGAGGCCAAACAAAATGGATTCTTCAGATTGTCATATCTTGAAGC
The DNA here is from genome assembly GCA_000787095.1 of Periophthalmodon schlosseri. Lineage (NCBI taxonomy): Eukaryota > Metazoa > Chordata > Actinopteri > Gobiiformes > Gobiidae > Periophthalmodon > Periophthalmodon schlosseri. The sequence goes on from JACM01076281.1 coordinate 4,630, forward strand.
AGAAATTCCCACAGTTGTATCAAAAAGTTGAAATCGCAGTGACCCGACTGTTGACAAAATACAAAAAAAATAACTTGAACCTCTGAAGGACAAAGCTCTGATAAAATGTGTCTGACTGAACACTCCCTAAATGCAAATGAAGCTATTGTTATTTTATTCTAATGATATAACAATACTTAAAGGTGCACTGTGTAACTTTTCTGGTGCGGCACCTGCTCGTCTCCATGGTGATGGCATTGCTTTTGGCTCAGAATGTTTCACAGTATGGCATTAAACATTTCTATCTTAGTTAAAGGTTACAGGTTAGATCTGAGATAAGAATGTGTGTTTCTCAATGTGTTTTTTGTAATACAAAAAAAAAAAAAAATCAAGAAAGATTAATGCCTTACTGTGGGACATTTCAGGCAATGCAATAACATCTTCATGGAAACAAGCAGTAATGCACTCCTCATCTTTTTTGCTATTTTATTGTAATGGTATAGCAATGCTTAAAGGTGCAGTGTGTAACTTTTCTGATCCACTACCTGCTTGTCTTCTTGCATTGCCTAGAATGTTCCAGAGTATGGCATTAAACAATCTACCGATGGCGGTTTGATCCGTGGAGAAGTGACCCTGCTTGTGGTGAAAATGCATGTTTTTCAGTGTGTATTTTGCATATTAAAAAAAGAAAATCAAGAAAGATCAATTCCATACTGTGGGACATTCCAGGCAAATCAATAATATCTCTATGGAAACAAGCATGTAATGAACCCCACACATGCTAGAAAAGTTACACAGTGCTCTTTTCAAGTAGCTATTCACATGCTTGTTACATCCTTAGTTCTCGCGTCAGATGCCCTTCCTATCTCAACCGACCCCTGGCATAAGCGATCATTGTATCTTAGTATCTTTTGCAATGTTTTTTTCTGCTTCTTGAACATTATGGCAAAATGATGTAAATTTGAAAACAAAACTGAGAAAAGCTACAGTATGTAACTTTCTGTCCTCTGTAAGATTCCATGGAAATATAAAGTTAAAACTCTACTTCGGAACATTCTCCATGGAGCTAGATCTGTTTTGTGCCATACTGTGGAAGAATATGGCCAAAGGAACAACAGGTGGAGGTCCGGGCCAAATGAGAGTCAGGTTTGTGGAGATGCAAGCCCACCAGTAAGACCACCAAAAAAAAGCTTTGATTTTAGTCTCTCTTTGGTTATAAAGTCTTTAATTAAACACTTATAAATTCCAATATGGCTGAAGAGAAGCACTTGCCACATGCCGGATGGAGTCATTACAATGTGAAAATAAAGGCTTGGTTTGGTCGTTCTTTGTTGTAGCGTGATTCTTATGTTTTGCGTTTGTTTTCCTTAAGGTTCACTGCTATTACCATGGAGAAGTGGAGGGATACACAGACTCAATGGTGGCTGTCAGTACATGCTATGGACTCAGGTATAGTACTATTACTACTACTGCAAGTACTTCTACTGCTACTGCTAATATTGCTATTACTCCTCCTTCTCCTAATTCTTCTTCAACTACTACTACTACTACTACTATTACCACCAGCACTATGACTACTACTGCTATGCTATTAAACAACTACTACTGCAACTACTCAGAGTACTACTACTTTGAATTCTACTACATTTAACCCCGCTATAATGAAGAGTATCTGCTTTTGTACTGAGCCCAGTTCAGTCCCGGTGTTGTAGACTTTGGTTTGGTCCTGTTAAAGTCCTGGTTTCAGCTTCAGTCCCAGTTCAGTCCTGGTTTTGGTGTTTAAGTGTGAACTCTTCCATAGTGTTCATATAATGTAAACAGTGTTCCGCTAAAATCAAAATACTTCCATTACATTTTAACCCGTACAAGTTTGAAGTACAGTGTTTGTAAAAATGTGACGTGCATGTACTTTTTGCTACCACCACTACTACTTCTATTAACACTGCAGCCTATTAGCTACTTCTACTACTACTGTTACAACTACTACTACTGCTAACACTGTAACCTATTAGCTACTACTACTACTTTCACTATCACTACTGTCATTAATATTACTACACTGATTAAAACTGCAACCTATTAGCTACTGCTGCTACTACCACTACTATTATCACCACTACTACTATCACTACTACAACTACAAAGCCAATGCATTGTACTCAAAATATAGCGTTTCTCCAGTGCACCAAAAGACTTAAGTGAGCATATCCAGTTACTACATAATATTTTCTAGGGTGAAACTTGATCTAATGGAGTTTTCATAACAATTACTTTTTCTTCAAACTGTTTATCCACGAAGCGTCGGCCACGTCTTTTCACCAGTGTCACCTTCCCTTTGTCTGAAAGAGAGCAGTGAGTTTCACGTCACAACCTCCAGTCTGCCTGTGTGTCAGATGCCCTCCCGTCCTCCTGTCTACCTGTGTGTCAGATGCCCTCCCACCCTCCAATTTCCTATCAGTTAGTGTTAGGTCCTGGTGTAGACATGCGGGATTTAGTTTGGATGTTAATCCTGGTTTAGTCAAGGTTTAGTCAGCCTTTAGTCCTCCTTTAGTCCTCCTTTAGTCCTGGTCCAGTCCTGGTCCAGTCCTGGTCCAGTCCTAGTTCAGTCTTGGTGCAGATATCTTCCTATATCCCTGTGTGTCAGATGTCCTCCCATCCTCCTGTATCCCTGTAGTGTGGGGGCAGGTCAAATGTCTCTAGCTGATCTGCAGATGTTGTGGTGTGTCAGATGCCCTCCCTAATGGTGTGGTTGGATAAATACAGCAGGAAAATGGACCTTGTCACTAATAGAAATGATCAGGCAAAACATTTGTGACACATTTCTTATATTTAGAAAACGATTTAAAAGTAAATAAGAGTTGGAAAATGATTTCAATTAAGAATCATACCATAATGTGTATTTTCTTTGTGCTTTTATTTCGAAGGGGCATCATTGTACTAGAAGACGAGACCTACGGATTAGAGCCACTTCCTGAATCGACCTCAAACCAACATATTTTGTATCGTTTGAGCGACGTAAACTCCGAGTCGACCACTTGCGGCGTTTTGGAAAGTGAATTAAATTATAATGAACAAGCTCAAAACGAAAGCCATTTTGAACCGGGCCACTTTCTGACTTCACTGCTGCGGGTGAGTAAACTGGTTTAAGTCATTTGTGTTTAATTTGTAAATAAAAGTGGATTGCCTAAGGGTTCAGTGGAACAAAGCCTGTCTATTACTGTAGGGCTTAGGGCTGTCAAAAGTTTCAGAAACGAATCGATACTAAAAATAGTATCAAAACTAGATCCTCATTTGAGCAGGTATCGATACTAAAAAAGTCCCATTCGCAGGACAGAAATGAAACCTTTCCTGAATATGTTTAGAATGATCTTGAGCTGTATCAGAACAGGTATAAGACACATAGACTAGTACACGCCCATGGACCACTATGGAACCTACTGGACGACTGAGGGATTACACAGATATAAGGCCACGTGGGAATAGAAAACTACCATTTAATGTTGAAAATCACATTCTATTGTCTAAAAAGTTTTATATCATCATCGTGGTATCGGAGTCGGTATTAAGTATCGCGTCTGTTCCTTAGTATTGAAACAGATCGTACAGATCTAAACTACAGGGTTTCAAACATGTTCTGAAATGTGATTCTTGCATTAGTTTGTCAGTTCATATTTCGGTCTTTTTTTAAAATTCTTCTGGACATGTTTAAAATGTTTGACTTTGAGCAGAATTCTTTTATTAAAACATAAATTGCAAATCTTATCGCAATGTTTGTTAGAAAAATCACAGTTAGATCATTTGTCCCACAATGTAAGTGCATTCAAAATATGAACACACTTTAGTATTTCAGTGGTGCACTATGTTGGCATCGCTGATGGTCCTTGTTTGTTTAGTCCCGGTTCAGTCCCGGTTGAGTTCTGGTTCAGTTCAGAAGACTGGTTGTGTGTTTCTTGTGTAAATAAAGGTGCAGTACCTGAAGGAACAACAGAGGAGACACGTTTGATGTCGTCACTTTTGTAAACAACACAACCATCCTGTTTCGTTTTGGTTACGTTTGGATCATTGAGAAGTGAAATAGAGTAATAATAAAAATACACATACTATAAATACACAAAAATACAGTGTAATTGATACTTTGCAGCTGATGTCATCAACATTTCCTGGGGGTGTGATTCTAACTGGGGCACTGCTCTGTCTGAAGCGCTGTTAGACTTTAATCTGATCTTTAATTTAACACAACCTGACCAGAAAGAACTGACTACAACAGGTGAGCTGATTTGTGCTGTTAAACAATCTCTCTCAAATAACATTACAGTTGCTAGCTAGCATTAGCCAACAGTTGTTTTCAGTCACTCTAACCTTTTTGTTGAAAATCAAACGCCTAAACAGGACCATGAACGCTCGTACTGAACAGACTCCTGACAATCTGTTGACTCCATTGAGAATCGTTGAATCCATTTTGTATTTTTTTCTTGAGTTTTCATACCATCTAAAAACTTATTTGGCAGTTTTTGCTAATGTGTGCTTTGTGTCACCATGGTAAGTGCTGAACATTCCTCTATACACATACATGAAGAACGCCCCCAGTGTGATGTCACTGCAAAGTATTAATAGGGATGTGCAGTTCATTCACAATTAGAAATGACTGAATCTCGATCAAAATTGAATGAAGAAAATCAAGTATAATATATTGTATTTCTAAATTTTAAAAATAAAGTAAAAAGTAAATAATAAATATAAAATAATTTCCTAAAGCTGCTTTTTTAGGTTATATAATGTCTTCTTTGAAAGCTAAATGTGTCTTGTTGGACTTAACATTCTTAAAAAAAAAAAAAAAATTATTAATTGAATAAAAACTAAATATTTGGTCTTTGGTTTGGTTGTGGTTCAGTCCTCAAGTCTGTGCTGGAGAACTGTGTACATTAGTTGGGCTTTGGGGGCAGAAACTCCAAAACTACACAAAAAAATCATATCACCATCATTAATACAAATTTTATCAAGGACAATATTGGCAGATGTCATAATCAGTCCTGTAATACAAACTTTAAACTAACATTTTAAATTTGTTTTTTCTATCTCAACAGAAAAAGCGGAATTTGCCGACCACCAGTTATGTGGAGCTGGCTTTGATTGTGGATAACCAAAGAGTGAGTATCTACAGTAAATACATTTTAAATTCTCTTTAAATTAAAAGTACTAATGATTTTTTGGATATGTTTTGTTGCAGTACAATTTCAAGAAGAAAAATGAGACCGCCATTCGTGAGGAGATGGTGGAAACGGCCAATTTAGTTGATGGGGTGAGAATTATAACATGGATTGAGGTGGTTTAGACATGTGAAGAGGAGGGACCATAGACTGTTTATATAAATGGACATAGCTAACCTGCTAGCCGCCGCATTCTAGATAGGAAGTGATCATGGGGGCGGTCCGACTCCATCGACTCTGGCTCCAATTCACTTTACATTAGAAAACTGTCACCCCTCTCTTTGTAACTGCTGCTGTCAGACTCGTCATTTGAATTTCCTCAGTACTATAGTAATCTTGTTAGTAGTAGTAACTTGTGTGTGTATTTGCTGTGTGTGCTGCCTCTGACACTGTCGATCATTGGATCCTCTTACAGAGTCTAGGGGACTGGGTGGGCATCTCTGGTACTGCACTAAACTGGTTCAAGTCCTATCTAGAAGACAGGGAGTAGTTTGTTGAAATTGTAAAATGTGTCTCAGATAGAATGTCCCTGAAATGTGGGGTGCCCCAGGGGTCAATCCTGGGACCTCTGTTGTTCAATCTTTGCATGCTGCCTTAATACGCAGTTAATACGCAGCAATAATGTGTCCTACCACAACTATGCAGATGACACTCAGATCTATGTCTCACTGGCAGCAGGTGAATATGGACCAGTGGATTCACTCTGCCACTGCATCCAACAGATCAGTGTGTGGATGCAAAACAACTTTCTCCAGTTAAACTCTGATAAAATGATAAAATATGTGCATTGTGTCACCATGGTAAGTGCTGAACATTCCACTATACACCAACATAAAGAATGCCCTCAGCGTGCTGTCACTGCAAAGTATTAATAGGAATGTGCAGTTTATTCACAATTAGAAATTACTGAATCTCGATCAAAATTGAATGAAGAAAATCAAGTAATATATCGTAAGTAAAAGTACAAAGTACATCTCCTGCATGTTAGTGCCATATGAACCATCTCACTCTCTGAGGACTTCAGGGACAGGCCTCCTGCTGGTGCCAGAGTCAGGACTAAACCAGGACTAAACCAGGACTAAACCAGGACTAAACCAGGACTAAACCAGGACTAAACCAGGACTAAACCAGGGAAATCAGCGTTTCAGTTTTCTGCAGCTAAAACCTGGAACAGTCTTCCTGAAGATGTGAGACAGGCCTCTACTTTGACAATGTTTAAATCCAGGCTCCAAACAATTCTGTTTAGCTGTGCATATGACTAAAAGATTTTTATTCTGCTTCTTCTCTTTTAATGTACATTTCATGATGATTATTTATGTTTTGATTTGTTGTATTGTGATTTTAATGTCTTATTTTGTAAAGCACTTTGAGTTACTTTCTGTACGAATTGTGCTTTACAAATAAACTTGCCTTGCCTATTTTCTCAGTACCATAGTAGTCTTGTTAGTAGTAGTAACATGTGTGTGTGTGTATTTCCTCAGTACTACAAGCCTCTGAACATTCGTGTAATGCTGGTTCATCTGGAGGTCTTCACTGAACCTAACCCCTTCAGTGTGGAGGGCACACCTGGAGAGGTCCTGGGACGATTCGTCAAATGGAGGAAAGAAATCCTAATGCCCCGAGTGCGCAACGACGTGGGGCAGTTTGTCATGTGAGTACAGCTTTTAGACAAAGTTTTAAACACACAAACGTGATGGTGTTGGCTTCAAATCAGCCCTATTGTGCTTGTGTCGCTCTGTAGTTATAATCTATGACACCCGTGGATCATTGTTATAATTTGCACATTTTAAATCACGATATTCACCAAAAATAACTTGATAAAAGAAATAGATCTGCTAACTTCCGCGTTAGAAAACTGCGGTGCCCAATGGGATCTGCATGCTGTCGGCGCCCCCTATGGATAGCTGCACATCACACATTTTTTTTTCATTTGCACCAAAATGACTACATGACGCAGCCGAATCCTACGAGTATCAAGAAAATTAAACTGGAGAAGGAAGTGCGTATGTCACAGTGGGCGTGTACGTCACAGTGGGTGTGTGCCGATGGAGGTGAAAATGAAATTGATCGGCAAAATGGCGTCTTGAAAATAAGCGATTAAAAATTACTCAAACTTGAATCACTCCAAATACATGATCGGCAAATGGCGTCTTGAAAATAAGCGATTAAAAATTACTCAAACTTGAATCACTCCAAATACAACTTCGGGTGAGTAAATAGTGAAAGAAACAACTATAACATGATTAAAAGCTCTGAAAAGTCGATTTTGCAGAATCGGCTTTAAGTCCATTCGAGACTTGATTAAAAATGGTGAATTTGTGAGAAGCCAGTTCCATTTTCATCCCTACTACCAGACTCTTTCTATTTGAATGTGGAACTGGGACCTGACTATACAGCAGGTCGTTCATTTGTATCACGTATCTCTCAAATGAAGAAGACATCTCTGAATATTCTCGTATCATTCAGGACAAAATAAATATAACTTATAGAGGGAGGGGCCTTGTTTGTTGATTCTGCAGAAATTCACGATTTTTGAGCCTCCATGTTTGAGTCATAGACTGTGTATATATAAATGGACATAGCTAACCTGCTAGCCGCCGTGTTCCAAATAGGAAACGATCATAGACACACTTTCCAAATATGGAACTCGGCTCCAACTTCGCCCCTATAACTGCTCTAGCCTCGATGAGCTTCATTTGACTGGAGCCGAACACTATGGGTGATGCCACACTCACTTCGTCCACTTCTTTGTACAGTATGGTTTGAATGGACCACGCGTCTTTCTGATTGGTTAATCTGCCTGTCAATCACGGCGATTGGAATTCCGGGAGACAGGATACAGTTTCAACAAATATGTATTGAATTCGAGACAACGAAGGTGGATTTTCAGTTAGAATATTTCGTTCAGTGTTTTTTTTTGTCTCCCCTCCCAGTGGTCGTCCTGGTGCTTATGGGAATGTGCTGGGAATGGCTTTTGTTGGGACCATCTGCTCCTTGGCCAGCTCCGGAGGCATCAACGTGGTGAGTTCAATTTTTTTTTCAAATTTTCAAATTAAGTTCACGGATCACATTTTAAACTTGTCCAGAATCATCAAGACTGAAATCATTTTTGGATTAGATTAGCAGTTTAGAACATGTTTGTAGAGGTCTAAACTAGACATGGGATGTTATTGATATTTTGTGTCACGATTATCATCACTAAAATAACTGCAATTAACGATTATATCACGATAATGATTAAAGTTGCTGAAAGTTTAAAAATTTTATGGATATGATAAATTATAACAATATTATGAATAGGTTCTATATTTAAATAACTTTTATATAGCGCTTTTCCACCTTCTCGCAGCGCCAACTTGTGGGTGTAGTGAATCTGACCACTCAACCAATTATGTTTTATGGCGAGAGCGGGATTCGCACTGCCAGCCTGTGGATCAGTGGCCAAACACTCTACCAAGTCACCCTTCTTAGGCTGTCTTAGGTGAAAACAACAGTGACAACAAAATGTCCCACAAACGATTATTGTCAACCATGGAGACACAGGGAGGGCCTCTGACACACAGGGAGGTTTAGTTCTCAAAGAGAACACGTATATTACCTAAATATTTTTACTTTGCCTAATTGCAAATATTCAAATTGAAATGAGTTGTGTTCACATGCATCACAACAGTGTAGAATTCCACTATTTTCATCTGAGCTGAGACAGGTGAGAATCCTCAGGTGGAGTTTGCTGTGTAACTGTCGGATGCAGATGTGTTGACCTGGTTTATGGTTAATATCTCCGTAATTACTGGGCCTAGCCACATGAAACAAACACTGAAGCAAAGTTCAGTGTGTTCTGTCAGTTTCAATAAACAAAAGTGAGATTATTTTTCACAACAGCTTCATAAAGTGGTGCCATTACTCAGCCCCAAAGACGTGACTGTTGTAAAAAAAGACTTTAAGCCATAAGATTAATATGACAGGTTTGTGGAGCCAATCTCAAACTAATAAGGTTCAACATTTGTAGATCAGAAGTTTGTAGATTTTTCAAAAACACTGAATCTCCCACAGCATTATATAGACCCCGCCCTCCATCTTAAACTATGACATCATCAATTCTAGAATGTTATTTTGAGATTTCTCTTCTTTCTTTCTTCCTCAGTTCAGTACAAATGCTTTTTAACTTGTGACACCTGCCGCCTTCACACACTCCTTTGTCCTGACAGAAACTGATCTCCTCTTTACATAATTCATGGGCAGAAGGACACACCTCTTCTCCAAAACCGACCTGAATACACTATGAAACAGGATATTGGCATTCCTCACATGCTTTTCATTTGGCTGCACTTTAGATATAATTCAGCGATTAAAGGCGCTGTACCTGTTTTTTGTTTTTTTTTTTTAATTTTTTTCCATCTTAAAACGGTGAACACATCCATTTTAAATGGTTTGTAGGTGTCCAAAGTTATTCCTCACTTATTTTATGCATTCAGAACGCCCTAATTATTCACCGCGATGACTTCATAAGCACTTTTTACAACTTTCAGAGACTAGCATGCCAACGTGCATTTCCTTGTTCAGGGACAATAAAAAGCTTTCTAATTAGATGCAGACAGTACACAGCAGACTTATTTTGACTTCAAGAGCTGCTTATACAATGTATTTATACTCCGACAAGAGTGGCTTGTTTAAAGGTGCTATATTACACAAAAATGCCTCTTGTGAGCTTTAAGCCATGTTATAATGTTGTTACCTCCCCAAAAACAGACCTGGAGTTGTGTTTTGTTTCATTCACACATGTTTGAGTAACCCTTTATTATTAGTCTGTCTAAATGCTCAAAATGCTCTGTTCCACCTTGTGATGTAAAAGGTAGCTGTTAACTTGAAAACTACCACTTCATGACCTTTTGTTCAGTAGAGATCGGCAATTCCAGGGTTGAGATCATCCAAATGATTCTAGGTGTATGGAGTTTAAAAACACAGTGGAGCACTTCCTGTATTACCACATGACATCACAAGGTGGAACAGACTGTTTTCTGTGTGAGAGAAGAACCTAAATCTGCAGGGTTTGTGTGTTAAACATGTGTGAATGAAACAAAACACAACTCCAACTCCAGGAAACATTAGAACATAGATCAGAAAATAGTATAATATGGGCCCTTCAGTGTCATGTAGTTGACAAACGATCTATCTGGCCTTGTCGCATTTTGGAAAGATCAACTTACCACTGAGGAAAGTTCACAGACAGTAAGGTTTAATGTATGAATCAGGAAACCCAGGACTGAGCCGGGACTGAGCCGGGACCATAGACTGTGCGTTGGTGCGTTCTAAATAGGAAGTGATCATGGGGTGCACTCATGGCTCCAGTTCACTTTACATTAGAAAACTGTATCCCCTCTCTCTGTAACTGCTGCTGTCAGACTCGTCATTTGGGTCTTAAAATGTTCGTATTAACCCGCTCTACATGATCCTGGTGTTTTTTTTTCACTATTGTGTCCGTAACTCAAGATATGAACATTAATAAATGACAAATTGCTAGCGTTAGCAACAGGTTTGATCGACAGTGTTGCTAAGCGTCCGCCCCCTGCTAAAAAAGTGGTGTGGGCAAGAAGGGGCATTACTTTCCACAGCTTTGCTTCAGATTGACTCTTTGGTTGCTATGATACTCGCAGTCAGAATTCCAAATATGGAGCCTGGCTCTAAATTGGCCCCTATAACTGCTCTAGTCTCGATGAGCTTCATTCGACTGGAGCTGAACGCTGTGGGTGACGTCACACTCACTTAGTCCACTTCTTTATACAGTCCACGGCCAGGACAGAGCCAGGACTGACCCGGGGCTACTACATGACGCGTCATATAGTTTAGCACCTGAGGACATATTGTTGAGCATATTTACAGACATGGCCAGCTTTTCATCAACACGACGACATAGTTATGTTTTGACTTCTTATCCTGCATTTACCCTGCAGTAAAATGTTTCCTCTCCAGTTCACAGACACAGCGACTCTGTCGTACTTCTCCACCATTGTCGCCCACGAGATCGGACACAACCTGGGCATGAACCACGATGGTGATCGCTGTACCTGTGACGGAGGCTGCATCATGGGAGCTGGGTAAAACACTTAAAATTAAATGTTTCTACAAATATGTAATAGGAAAACTGCAGGGACAGAATTATTGGACCTTTTCGAAAAATAGGATATTTCCCTCAAACACTGCCCAATGATTCCTAGATTCAGAAATCCTGGTTATGATTGGGCCACCAGTGGGCTGGAGATTGGACCAATCAGAACAGCATTGTGGTCTGTGCAGTGCTAAAAGTGAAGCGCCCAAGCGAACCAAAACAAACATGGCGATGGACGCACTTGAGTCTGTTTTAACATTAGTTTTTTAAAAAACATGCAGAGGTGTAGAGTGCTACACATCAATCTGACGTTAGCAAGGTTATTGCCACATAACTTGTCTCTGTGGAAAAGTTGCTTTGTTTGGAATGTTCCGCAGTATGGCATTAAACTCATCTAAACAACTTACCTTGAAAATATACATTCTTACTCCAAAAAGTATTATACAGCAAAAGAAACACCTGAAATTAACACCTGTAACTGAATAAATGCAGGATGGATATGATTAAGGCCATCACTGCAAAAAAGGGTAAAGTGCTTCACATCTACTATCTGCCTCTTCTGTCCTTTAGTGGTGGAGGGAGCTTCAGCACCTGCAGTGCAGATGACTTTGAGAAGCTGGTGCTGCGAGGAGGGGGAGAGTGTCTTAAAAACGCCCCATCGCACTCAGACGTCGTGGGCATCGCCAAGTGCGGCAATGGCCTCCTGGAGGACGGAGAGCAGTGTGACTGTGGAACCCCCAAGGTCAGAGACGGGCTATTTCATAAGTGTCAGATTTTCATATTTTCTAATTCTGACTTTGTTTGCTGGGATAGTACCTGTAAATATTTATATCATAGTTTTACATCAGTGAAGTGACAATGGGGGAAAAAAGTTACACAAACAGCAAAACAGAATCCCTCTGACCTCTGTCATCAACAGTCGGAATTACCTCTGTATGTTACGTCTGCTGCTCAGGTCCAACCAAGAATAGGCTCTGTGCATAGTAGCATGCTAGCTAGTGTCACTTTTATTAAAATCGGAAAACATAAAATAAACAACCTATTAAAATAAAGACTTCCCCATTATTTTTATCTGTAGAATACTTCAGTTTGTGTTGTTGTTTTAATATTTATTATGCCTCATAGTTAGCATTAGCATTGCATTGAAGTGTCCTCTGTTGAAGTTTTCATTTTATTTGTGCAGTGTTTAACATGTTGTCAGTGACATTCACCCGCAGCTCCCTGTCCATTTATTATTATATAATTGTCAAACTGAAAAACCAAATTGTTAGTAAATTCCTGAATATTATTATGTTAATTGTGTTGCAAAATGAGTATTGTAACTGTAGCTACCCTGGTTTTCTTCATAAAAAAGCTGATGTTCATGTATGTCAATATTTCTCTTTCACACCTTCAACACTGTGAAAACTAAAAGACAGAGGAACGTTTGCTCAGCTCTGATACATAAAATACCTTTAAAATAACTACATAATAAAAATCTTTACCATGTTCACCTATACACCGCCAGCAGTCATTAAGTAGCATATTTTTGAACTGACGTCTTTCCTTTGCACTTTTCTGCATTTACCTCGATTGTCTTCTCTCACTTTCACTTTACAAAGGGTAAACTCTTTTTACAAATAAAAGATACAAAATTAATCAAATCAAAACAGTAGTGTTTTGACACATCTTGATTGAACAAATACAGAACAATAATTTTCAGACTGACTTCTGACTGTCATCATGAAAACAAATATACTGACATATTACCGCCAGCAACAGTAATCTCTCAAATCTTAAATTAAAGTCTATGTTTGGAAGGGACCTAATGGGAGTATGACATAGGAATTGATCATTGTCATTCCTCAAGTAGAGATTGACCGATATGGGTTTTTTCATGGCTGATATCAGTTGTTTAGAATCCAGAGGAACCGATGGATGATAAACTCTGCTGATATTTTGGGCCAATATGTTGGACCGATTTTGATTATTTTCCTCAAATATGTAATTTAAATTTACTATAAACTCACCCACAGACCCTTTTTTTTACCACAGACCTATAAGAGAGCTGTGTATCACATTTTGCGCAGCTATCTCTTTGTATTAAAGTGTTAAAATAAAGCTTTGTGTGAATTTTTTCAGTAGAAGATCGACCAAAACAAAATACTGGCCTGTGCTGAAGATTTAAGGCAGATACGATAAAAAATCCAAATATTGGCCTGATATATCAGCCTGTCTCTGTAAAATGAGTTCAAATGGTCCTTGGGAGCAAAGTGCAAACTTCTTGTATTCAGTACTCTGCTCTACTTGTCATTTACATTTTCTAATATGATTTTTTTTTTTTTTTTTAAAGGAGTGTAAAGACAAATGTTGTGATGCAGCAACCTGTAAATTCACCAAAGGCTCTGTGTGTGCGGCCGGGAGGTGCTGTCTGGACTGTCAGGTCTGTATCACTTTAATGGACTTAAACCTGTAAAATTACAACTAATAATTAAAACAGCAAGCAGTGATAAAGGGCCCTCGCAACCCTTGCGACCGCTGAAGGGCACACCACAGCGGGAGAGCTGCATATCAACCTTAGCTTGACATGTGATTCAGTATTTCCAGTGTCACGTTGGAGATAAATGTTTACAGCCCATTGCTTTGCAGCGGGGCACTGCAGAGCCATTTTTAAAGATAGAACTTTAATCCACACATCATTTTGTCCAGCTCAAAAACCCTAGGACATGTTTGTTAAAGTATGAGTGCTAGATTTTGGACATCTGTGTAATTAGATTCAAAATGGCCACCTTCACATCAGTGTTAGGGTGTGGTCCCCATAGACTTTTTTACTCAGGGTCACATAAAGGGTGTGTGTACCAAATTTCATTAGTCTACGACAAACAAAAATGTTCTGCCCCATTACAAACGTGCAGGGGGCACTGGAGAGCTATTTTTAACAATAGAAGTTTAAGTAGCAGGTCAATAAAATAGACAAACACCACATTGGGCTGTTTGAATCTGAAAATGTTTGCAAAGTTTCAAGGAATTTTTTACTTTCAAAATGGCCGCTTTGTTAAGCACTCGTCCTGGCCACACCCTGAGATCTTGTGACATAGATTGTTGGTGACGTTATCTAAATTAATTTTGAGCCAATTTTCAAAAGTTTTGAGCATTTTTTCTTTCTCTCATGAGCAATTTTTTTTTTTTTTTTTTTTTTTTTTTTTTTTAAATGCTAAAAAAATGATGATGATGGGACTTTTTTGTAGGGGGGCGCTATAGAGCCATCTTAAAAGATAGAGCCCTAATTTGCATGTCATTACGTAAGGCTCAGAAATGTGCAAGCACGCTTCATCGGGTCCATTCAAATCTGACAATGTTTGTGAAAAATAGAATTTTTTAAATTTTTACAAAAAATGTTGTTGAAAAATCACCATGACGACGCCCAACATTTTATTCAAAATGTAACTGATATCCTTTTATTGCACATGGGTTTTGTGTCCTTTGGCCAAGTTTGAAGTGTTTTTAATGAAAACTGTTGGAAGAGATGTCAAAAGATCATGAGTGATTTTGTCGATCCCGGGTTTGATCCAATATGGCCGACTTCCTGTAGGGTTTAGGGCGGGGCCATAATAGCATCAAAAATAGGTCACGTTAGGACATGTAAAAAATTATAAGTTTCATTTGTCTATGATGACATTTTTCTGGGCCGGGCTCCCATTGGTGCAATGTAAATGGATTTTTGAGGTGGCGCTACTGAGCTGTCTTTCATTATTTTTTCTTGGGGTCTTCACTCAAACTTAGAGCTCACTGAACTCTAATTTTCGATACCACTTGCTTGTCTATACTTTACTGTTTACTGCTTGATTTTTTTTGCGATTTTCTTCAAAATTGTACAAATGCACTTGTGCGAGAGCCTTATTGTGAGGCTGATGAGGAAACAACATTATAACATAAGAGAATAGCATAATATGGGTCCATCTCAACCTCTATTGATGCTGGCACAGAATAATAATAATGTGTTTGACTTTTTTGGACACTCAGAGATGCTTTACATTAAAGTGGCTGTACCTGATTTTTGTCCATGTATTTGAGCAATATTTGTTTTGCACCAATATAGATATATCATCAAAGAAGCTCTTAAAGTAAAAAAAGAAAATAAAAATTACGAAACAGTATGTACTGTCTGCATCTAATTGTAGACCTTTTTACCATCCAAGACTAAGGTGTGTGTGCGATTGGCTTGATAGTTGTCTTAAGCTTTACCATAGCAGCTCTGGCCTCTGAAATGCATACGTTTCTGTGTTGAGTGAAAGATAAAAACAGCTCCTTCTATGACCTTGGACATGCTGAGGATGGAGAATTCATAGTGTTAGTTTGATTTCAGATCAGAGATGAAGGCAACAATGAAATGTTCAGTTTGAACTGCCTGCCCCCATGTCCTGCAGCAGATTAAACATGTTAAAATCACAGATTTATTTTATTTTTTTTATTTAATGTAAGACAGACAAACATAGTGACCAGTCATATACAGTAGTGATAAGACATAACATGTCAAGTTTGTGGTGTGTGTGTGTGTGTGTGTGTGTGTGTGTGTGTGTGTGTGTGAGATGTGTTTTTGTGTGTGTGTGTGTGACATGTCTGTGTGTCTGTGTGTGTGTGAGAGACGTGTGTGTGTAATAAGATATAGAGAATGTATATATGTGATATTTCTGTGATTTTGAAGGGGGTAAGATGGGGACAGCAGAGGAAAATACTAGTACCAGTAATTCGTAAGTGAGAAAATAAGATATAGAGAATGTAAATGGGGAAAAAATAAATAAATAATAATAATGATGATACTAATATAAAAATATATTTAATTAATTAGGTCAGCGTTGGGTGGACACTAATCTTTGGTGTAGTTCCTGGTATGAACTGTGTTTTTAATGGCTCTGTAACTTGTTACAGATTATTGTGCCATATGACACTGGCCATTTTGAAAAGGTGCATTATGTAACTTTTCTGGTGGGGGTCTGTCAGCTCCATGGATCAAGTTTCAAGGAGGTGTCAAAAGTACAGTAGTGTGCACTTTAGTCTCTGGTTTGATTCAGTATGACTTCCTGTAGAGTTTAGACCAGGGCAAGAGTATCATTTTTTGCATGTCCTGAAATGTTCGATTTTTCATGTTTATGTTTCATCTTTTTGCATTGTATTTTTTAAAGCTGGGCTCCCATTGGACCCATGATTTTTTGGGGGGCTTTTTAAATGTGGGTGTTTTTTTTTTTTCTGGGCTTTCACTCAAAATTAGAGCTCATCAAGTTCTAACTGTTGATACCAGTCAGTGGCATGTTTGTTCTTGTTTGATTTTCGGGGCTCCAGATGAGTCTCCTGCAGCTCAGGCCCAAAAATGTATTGCAGTTTCAATAAGGAGTCCAAAATACCATTCCAACATATCATGCAATAAAACATGCTTTAATTCAAAAATATGTCTTTACTAATACTAATTTAAATAATTAATCCCCCATTGCAACTTTGAAAGTTAAATTGGCAAATTGTGAAATGCATTTCAAAAATGCATTCTAAGATTGACAAATGAAATAACGCTCTTTGTTAAATCCAATTTCAACATTCATATTAATATGACATAAATACATATATTTTTTTCTAAAATGGAATTTCAATTTGAATAAAGGGGCAAAAATCTTCATACAGAATACAGCATCTGCTGCATCTGCTACAGACAGAGTCTGCTGTTGTTATTGCCATGGCAACACGCTCTTTGTTAAATCCAATTTCAACATTCATATTAAT
>KN484450.1:0-11321 GCA_000787095.1 Periophthalmodon schlosseri
AAATGAGCCTGGTTTAAATGAGCCTGGGTTTAGATCAGGTTTTTCCTTTAATAAAAGCGCATATTTTTGCTGCTCTTTTCCTGACAACACTAAAACTGCCCAAGCTTTTACCATGACCGTGACTACAGCACCACTGCTAATGCTGTTGCTAATGCTAATGCTAATGCTAATGCTAATGCTAATGCTATCTTTACAAGAAGTGTGTTTTTGCTAATCACACTTTTACTTTTGTAACTTAGAGTAAAAAATCCTGTAAAATTAGTCCAACGATGCACACGACCAGTCAAAAGTTTGGACCATAGACTGTTTATATAAATGGACATGACCAACCTGCTGATTCACTTTCTATGTAAAAGCTGTGTCTCCTCTCTCTGTAACTGCTGCTGTCAGACTCGTCATTTTGGTCTTAAAATGTTCAAATATGTAACTCAGCTCCATATTGGCCCCTCTAACTGCTCCAGCCTCGACGAGCTTCGTTTCTTCATAACTTTGGTCCACTGCAAACTGTTTAAAATGAACTAATTCTGTTTTTATGTTTTTAAAACAGTAAAAATCAGGTAGAACCCTTTAAAATCTCATACATGTCCCTTGTCTCCTTTAATCAAACTCCTGTAAACACCTGGAGTCTGGATCATCTCAGAGTCTCTTTAAATATCACACATAGATCTTTTGTATGTTTGTTTGTTTGTATTCAGAGCGGCGTCTCGGGTCTTTACGTTGTTTTGTTTCTGCTCGTTTGTCTCAAGGCCAAAGCCTCAGTCTGTTCTTAATATGGATGAGTGAAGACCTGCGGCCTCCGCCAGCCTCCACCACATCCACAAAACACAGGTTTATTTCATCACACACGAGTCAGAGGAGCCAGTCTGACCTCGCTAACGAACATAACGAAGAGCTGCGTTTTAACATTTGCAAAAAAACATCAAACTAAAAACAGCACTTGTCCTCGTTCAAAAGGCAGAATGTTTAGTTTGGATTTGTTGATTAAAATATGGCAACGGAGCTTTGTTCTCATCAAACCCATGGAAACAGATCTGTCATAATGTAAATATGCACCGACATTTAAAGTATCTGTGGAAATCAGTGGAACTTAAGATCTACAGGATTTAGGTTTGAAGGTTTGAAGAAGTGACTGAGTGAGTGCGACACAGACCCTGCCACAGACGGTTTGAAGAAGTGACTGAGTGAGTGCGACGTCACCACAGCGTTCGGCTCCAAACGAAGCTCGAGGCTCCTTGGTCACCTCCTGCTCCAGGTTTAACCCACTTCTCAACACTAAATCCACTTTTGCTACTTGCTGTTTTCAGTATTATCAACTGTTCCAAGTCATTTTTGGCAGTTTTAGGAGAAACTCGGTACATCTGCAGATTTTCTGGTGAAAAGTCTGCGCTGCCTCCAGTGGCCTCTGCAGTTTGTAGTAGTATGTGACATCACACAGGACTGCTCTGTCACAGCCAGGTGTTTCTGATGCAAACACCTGCTGCAGGGGCGGAGCTTGTGTGGACACCTGTTTGACCAATCACACTGCTCCTTATACCTCCAGACCCCGCCCCTCCTCCCCCCTCACTCTCCCTTTTGTCCTCCAGTTTGGGGCAAATGAGAGTTATTATTTTAAAAATGTGAGGACGGGGGTCTAGGACTCCTCCCCCAGGAAATTTTCAAACTAAACAGATGTGATTTTCTGTGGTATTTTAGGTGAAAAGACCCTGTGTGTTGTATTTGTTCAGTTTGGTCAGACCGGTCAGGCTGGTCAGACTGGTCAGACTGGTCAGACTGGTCAGACTGGTCAGATTACACTGTGTTTGGTTGGACTCACTCTGCAGTTGCTGAGCTCCTCTGCCGTCAGGATGATGGTGCCGCACTTCTTCCCTGGAATCCCACTGCAGAACAAACAAGAAAACAACAGGTAAACACAACAGGTAAACACAACAGGAATAAACACAGCATGTAAACAAAAATAAACAAAACAGGTAAACACAACAGGAATAAACACAGCATGTAAACAAAAATAAACAAAACAGGTAAACACAACAGGAATAAACACAACAGCTAAACACAAGTAAACAAAACAGGTAAACAAAAGTAAACAACAATTCGTCAATTGGTCAAAAGATAATTTCTTCTGCATCTTGAGAGAGAGAAAGAGAGAGAGAGAAAGAGGAAGAGAAAGAGGGAGGGGGGGTCTACAAATCGACAGACAGAAAACCAGAAAAGTTCCATAGTGAACTTTAAACATGAGAAAATGAATGTAGTAAAACTGATCTGAATGTGACAGATTCTCCACTGAACCCAACACTTTAAATGAAGAGAAAAACTTCACTTTTATGTCAGACTTTTCTCCCTCGTTTCTCTCCTAAATCCAGTAGAACAAGTCTTACACAGGTGTTGCACAGGTGTGCAGCGGAGCGAGTGAACGGAGGAGAGGAGAGAGGGAAAGGAGAGGAAAGAAACAATGCTCCCACAACTCATATTTTTGACACCTTCATTTATATCTCTAAATGTAAATCTGTCAGGAATATAAAATAAGAGAGAGAGAAAGAGGGAGGGAGAGGAAGAGAGTGAGTGAGGGAGAGGTGGGAAGGGGGGGAGAGAGAAAGAGATAGACAGGGAGAGAGAAAGAGGAGGAGAGAGACAGAGAGAAGCAGGTAGAGAGGGCGAGAGAGAAAGAGGAGGAGAGAGACAGAGAGAAACAGAGAGGGAGAGAAAGAGGAGGAGAGAGACAGAAAGAGGGAGTGAGGGAGAGAAAGAGGAGGAGAGAGACAGAAAGAGGGAGAGAAAGAGGAGGAGGAGAGAGAGAGAGGCATGGGGGGATGGAAAGACAGAGGGAGAGGTAGTGGGGGAAAGGGAGAAGGAGAGACAGGGATAGAGAGATGGAGAGAAAGAGGAGGAAGAGAGAGGGATGGAAAGAGGGGGAGAGACAGAGAGAGGAGAGCTAGTGGGGGAAAAAGAGGGAGAGAGACAAAAGAGAAGAGAGGATAAGTCAGAATTGATATCTTAAAGCTGCATCATGTCACTTTTCTGGTTGTGGGTCTGCCACCTGCCCGTCTCCATGGAGATGCTAATAACAGGAGATGTTGCTGTTTCCGTGGAAAGTGACGCCTCCTCTCTTTCCTGGCTCACTCTCTCCACTCAGCATTCTCCCTTCTCTCTCCCTCTCTCTCTCTCACCCTTTCCACCCCTCTCTCTCTCTCACTCTCTCTCTCACTCTCTCCTCCCCTCTTTTCTCTACTCTCTCCACTATCCTCCCTTCCTTTCTCGCTTTCTCTCTCCCCTCCTGTCTTTCTCTGTCTTTCCACCTCTCTCCCCCTCCACTCATCCCTCTCTCACTCTCTCGCTCCACTTCTGTACAGTCTGTGGTTATAACATGTTCAGTCAAACCTCCCCTTTAAATAAGACGAGGATGTGAAGAGATTTGAATAAATTACTAACTTAGGCCCCAAAACACAAAACGTCAGAGTAATTCGAACGCGATCGGTCGACGTCCTCATCTCTCCGTCGCTAAGAAGCCGTGCGATTGGCCGATTCCGTTTTGTTTATTCCACTTTTATCCCCATTTTGAAAAACTCCATTACAAATCATTTATAAACGCCACAGAGTAAATTACTTCTGTCTCCTGGATCTGATCCGCGCCGGATTCACACGTCTCTCATTAACCTCACAAAATACGGAGGCAAAAATGAACTCGGACGATTTCGTTTGCACCGGATCAGGAATTTACAACAAATAATAAAATACAAGTAACTACAAATGTGCTTTTCCAGTTTGCTGCGATAATGAAACAGAAACACTGAACACTGAACCGAGTCGTCCAAGAAATAAACGATCAGATGCTTCACATTTCATTAGATTTTCAGTCAATGTGGCGACTACCTTCAAAGAAACATGGAATTTTATAAAGGAGCTGTGGCCTGTGCTCCATCGGTTTAAAAAAACAACACAACCACAGACTGAATAAAGAGCTGGACTAAGGGAGAGTGACGTCACCGAATCCACTGTTTATATAAATGGACATGTCTAATCTGCCGCCGCCGCGCTGCAAACAGGAAGTGATCATGGTGCACTTCCTGCTCCAGTTCACTTCCTGTGTTAAACTCCGCCCCTCTCTCTGTACCTGCTGCTGTCAGACTCATGTTGGTCTTAAATGTTCGTATTAACCCTCTACATGATCCTGGGGTTTTTATTTCACTGTTGTGTCTGTAAATCAACATCTGAACATTAACCTCCTCGGACCTGAACTCTTCATGGCTTTATTCATGTTTTCTCTTTGTTCTTTGGTCTGACTGGAGCTGATGAGTAAAAACAAAGAATGATCTTTTTACATTATGAGAAAAATGATGTCCACATATGAGGACATTCGTTGTACGTTTTAATCATTTTGATAGAAACAATAAAGTCACATTTAAATAGTGATTTGCAAAAACTATTTGTCAAGTGCCTGATCACAGCAACATTGTTCCTGAGTAAAAACAAAATGAGAAACAAGAATTGTGCCTCTTGGAACGATGCGTCTCATCTGAAGTTCTTCAAACAGGTGAAGACATGAGCCTTTAACAAAGTTCATCTTGAATCTAAACTATAATGAGTTAAACTCTTTTGTCGTCACTAAGTGTCAGTTTAATGACCTCAGATGTGACACCAGGACCTTGGAGAAAAAAACTGTATTGTGGCTTAGACGACTCAAAACGTGTTGTCCACAGATGAGGACACAGGTCTCAGGAGGTTTAACAGACAAGCGCCGAGGTCTCTGGTCTGGTTCTGGTTCTGGTCTGGTCTGGTTCTGGTCTGGTTCTGGTCTGGTTCTGGTTCTGGTCGGGAGATGAGAATTTAGCTGCACGTTTTTGGTTCGTGGGAAGCTAGACGTATTAGACACAGGCAGAAGATGCAAACTCCACACAGAAACATCCCACATCGAACAGAAGCCAAGACGCATTTTTATTACGATTAATTTGAAGAGTAAATCTGAAACTCTTTGATTCTAGAGCTGCTGTGTTTGATACAGTGAAGCTAATAACAACGAGCGTAACATCCAAAATGAAATAAACATGTGATGTAGTCGTTTTTTAGTTAAATGTTACATGGTGGGGCTTTAAGTTGAGTTTGTGTTTAGTCCCACTTAACGGGGGCAGCAGTCTGAGCAGGGACTCCCAGACTTCCCTCACCCCAGACACTTCCTCCAGTGGGACCAAACGCTGTAGATGTTTGCTAATTCTCACGCTTAAAGTCGCGTCCTGTTTTGTTTCACTCTTTCGCTCCGTTGTTCGCCGTCCGCCTCGTCGCACCGTTTCCTCTCAGCTCCTCTGACCAAACGCACATCGAGGGAGGAGAGTTTGGCCCCCTGCTGGTCAGACGCGGCAGTGCGGCTGAAGGAGAGCACTGAGGAGTCCAACCCGCGACCTCCTCACTGAAGGGAGGAGACAGGATAACCACTCTGCCACAGTCACACAGATCAGGAGTCGAACCCACAACCTCCTTCCAAGTATCGCAGTTGTTGTTAAATGTGTGATTTATTTGGTAAAAAACTGGTTTGGGTTTTAGTTCGGTTGGGTTTACATCTGAGAGAAGAAGAAGAAGTAGAAGAAGTAGAAGAAGAAGAAGAAGAAGAAGTACAAGAACAAGTAGAAGAAGAAATAGAAGTAGAAGAAGTAGAAGAAGTAGAAGAAGTAGAAGTAGAAGAAGTACTAGAAGAAGTAGAAGAAGTAGAAGAAGTAGAAGAAGTAGAAGAAGTAGAAGAAGTAGAAGAAGTAGAAGAAGTAGAAGTAGAAGAAGTACAAGAAGTAGAAGAAGAAGTAGAAGTAGAAGAAGTAGAAGAAGAAGTAGAAGAAGAAGTAGAAGTAGAAGTAGATGTTGAAGTAGAAGAAGTAAAAGTAAAAGTAGAAGAAGAAGAAGAAGAAGTAGTAGTAGAAGAAGAAGAAGAAGAAGAAGAAGAAGAAGAAGAAGAAGAAGAAGAAGAAGAAGAAGAAGAAGAAGAAGAAGAAGAAGAAGAAGAAGAAGAAGAAGAAGAAGAAGAAGAAGAAACTAATGATGGATAGATAGATAGTCTCCTTCAAGATGTTGTTATTGCTTTGCCTGGAATGTTCCACAGTACGGCATTATACTTAAAACTTCAGAGTAACAAGCAAATGGTCTTTGGAGAGGCGAGATCACGCACAGCAATAAAAAGTAACTGAATATATGCAAGACAGGACAGTTTAATGCCGTACTGTGGGATATTCCAGACAAGCAGTAACATCTAGAAACATAAAAAGTCCCACAGTGCTGCTTTAAAGTGTCGTCCTGCACTTTCCCACTGAGCCGGATCAGCTCTGCTTCTGTCGGCTGCTTTAGGTCCAAGTCCTAATTTACTCTGTGCTCGTTTCATCGGTCACTCTCTCTCCCCCGGCTACTCCCACTGTTAGCCAAACGTTAGCCAAACGTTAGCCAAACGTTAGCCAAACGTTAGCCAAACATTAGCCTCCCTGTCTTAGCGTATATGCTGTGTATCGTCTAAAGTCGTCACGATGCTAAAATTTTCGATACTAAGGCAAAGGTCTGATACTCGATACCGATTTCAATACGATATTTTTAGACGTTGGACTAAACACAAATCAACAGTGTCTCTTTAAAGCTACAGTATGGAACTTTCTGGAGCTCTCGGAAAGTTCCAAACTGAACAGAAAAGTTAAAACCATCCTTCATAAGCTTCATAAGGCTTTAGATAGATACGTTTTATGTGATACTGTGGAACATTATAGCCAAAGGATCAACGTTTCCATGGAAACAAGGAGCTTTCCCACGGCTCGTGAAGGCCAAACAAGAGTCGGGTTTGTGGAGATGCGAGCCCACTCACAGTCAGGACACATGTTTTTCAGAGCAATAAAGCAAAACAAGCTTTTATTTTAGTCTGTTTTTGGCTGGAAAGTTACACACTGGGGCTTTAATATTTCTGAGGCTTTATTCACAACTGTTACGATGGATCGAGATCATTCTGAAATTATTAAAGAGGAGATGTTCTGCTAAATCCACTTTTTGGAGCTTTCTCTCATCAAAAACCCGCTTTAATACCCCACAGACGTAAAACACCTTACTCTTCAAAGCATTCAAGCATCAATACTTGTTCAAATGAGTCTCCAGTATCGTATCGTGTCAGTATCGGTTCTCATCTGTGTATAGATTCTTTAAACAGCTGTAGAATCGTTCGGATCAGGAGCGAGTCCAGGTCCGGCTCCAGACCTGCTCCTGTTTGTCTGGACTCTGGACAAATTGCATTGACTTTCCTCCAAAACACATTAGAGGAGCCGGAGCTTCCACAGCGCCGCACCGGCTCACGCTATAATTACCCAGAATGCCGCTGGACCAGAAAGAACAAGCAGATAAAGGCGTCTCTCTCTCTCTCTCTCTCTCTCTCTGCGCCGGTGGAGTAAACGCAGAGGGACGTTACAAACCTCTTACACAATCTGCAGCGAATCAGTCGATACCGTTCTACGTCACACTCGTTTTGCTGTTCGCCCGAGTTAAGCCCAGACCTCCCTCACCCCAGACGCTTCCTTTAGACTGAGCCTATGAACTTTAACCACAGTCACTACTTAAGTTGTGTTTTGTTTCATTCTCACATGTTTAACACACAAAAAAAGTATTAAAGCACCTGTTTAAAAATGTACTTGAAGAGTAAAAAGTAAAAGTATTTCACATTTTTATACAGTGCTTTTCCACCACAGACACTGGGGTGAGGGGGGTTAAGTGTCTTGCCCGAGGACACAACAGCAGTATTCATCTGTGGGAGCTGGAATCGCTCCGCCGACCTGTGGGTCAGTGGATCTGACGGCTCTACCAGTGATGTTTGTGTCGGAGAGCGGGATTGAACCACCGACCTTCAGATCAACTTTCGGATCTGTTTTTATTTGTATATTTTTGTTTTGCTCAAACTACAAACATTTAAATAAACCCTGAGCCTCTTCAGCAGGTCTCAGACTGTTAGAAAAAAAACAAAACACTGTAGTGGAGTAAAAGTACAGATACTGCATCAAACGAGTGAAGTAAAAGTAAAAAGTACAAATACTGCATCAAACGAGTGAAGTAAAAGTAAAAAGTACAAATACTGCGTCAAACAGTCATTTTACACTGTAAAATGTACTTCAGTAAACACACAGATACTTCAAATGTATCTCTTTCACTCCCTCTCCTCCCTCTCGCTCATCTCTCTCAATTTCACACTCTCACCTCTTTTTTTCTTTTTATCTCATCTCTCTCTCTCTCTTTCCCCTTGTCTCTCTCTTTCCCCGTTCTCTCTCTGTCTTTCCCCCTTCTCTCTCTCTGTCTTTCACCCTTTTCTCTCTCTTTCTCCCTCTCTCTCTCTTTTCCCTGTTCTCTCTCTTTTCCCTGATTCTCTCTCTCTCTCTTTCCCCTGTTCTCTCTCTTGCTCTCTTTCCCCCATTCTCTCTTTTCCCTGTTCTCTCTCTCCCATCTCTCTGTTCTTCTTCTCCTCCTCTTTAATCAGCAGAGTCTCCGTCGGCGTCGCTCATGGAGCCGCAGCAGCTCTGGAGCAGTGAAGGATTGTGGGTAACGTAGGTAGGCGCTGTAACTGCGTTAGCGTCAGCGCGTTAGCGTCAGCGCGTTAGCGTCAGCGCGTTAGCGTCAGCGCGTTAGCGTCAGTGTGAGGGAATTTTCACTCAGGAGTCGAACCCACAACCTCCTCATTAAAGGGAGGAGAGAGGCTAACCACTCTGCCACAGGTATCTCTTTCTCTCAACCTTTCTCTACTTCAACTTTTCTCTCTCCCCCTTTTCCCCTCACATTCTCTCCCCCCTCTCCTCTTCCTCTATCCCTCTTTCTCTACCTCTCTCTCTCCTACCCTCTCTTTCTCTCTCTCTTCTTCTCCCCCCTCTCTCCCTTTCTTCACCTCGCTCTCTCCCCCCCCTCCCTCTCCTCTCTCCCTCTCTTTCCCCCTTTCCCTCCCTCCCTCTCTCCCTCTCCTATCCCTGTCCCTTTCCCTCCCTACCTCTCTCTCCTCTCCCTCTTATCTCTCTCTCTCTTGCTCTCTTTCCTCCTTTCCCTCTCCCCCGCTCTTTCTCCTCTCTCCTCTCATCTCTCTCTCATCTGTCTCTCCCTCTCCTATCCCTCCCTCTCTCTGCTCTCCCTCTCTCTTTCTCTCTATGTCAGACAGGTGCAGGTGTAAAGGACATTTGCAATAATCTAAACCTCCATCACTTTCACTTTCACTTTCACTTTCCAAACCTGAGCAGTCAGACTCCAGTCTCTGTACATCACTGTGTTTAATAACACTGGACGTGTTGGACCTGGTTCAGTTCATGTCTCCGCTCTGGCTGCACTGATTCTCTGCAGCTGATGTCATCAACATTCAGGGGGTGTGATGCTAACTGTAGGCACTGCTCTGTCTGAGGCTCTGTTAGACTTTAATCTGAGCTTTATTTTAACACAATCTGACCTGAACAAACTGATTTATCTGAACTACAACAGGTGATTTGTGCTGTTAAACAAGTCCCTCTAAAATAACATTACAGTCACAAGCTAGCATTAGCATTAGCATTAGCATTAGTCAGTGAGTCACTCTCACCTTTTTGTGTAAAATCAAACTCTTAAACAGGACCATGAGCTCAGACTGTGGCCTGTATAACTCTACGGGACATTCACTCACCAAAATTATAATCGCTTATTTTTAAGACGCCATTTTGTCGATCTACCACCTTTTCACCTCCACTGTGACACGCCCACTGTGACACGCCCACTGTGAAGTACACGCCCACTGTGACGTACACGCCCACTGTGAAGTACACGCCCACTGTGACGTACACGCCCCCTGTGACGTACACACTTCCTTCTCCAGTTTTATTTTCTTAATCGTTGATACTCGTAGGATTCGTCGCGTCGTCATTTTGGTGCAAATGAAAAAAATGTGCTGCTCTAGTGTGATGTGCAGCTGTCCATAGGGGGCGCCGACAGCATGCGGCGCTTTGTCGTGATGACGTTTACGGCCGACGTCACTCCCATTGGACACCGCAGTTTTCTAACGCAAAACTCAGCGGATTTGTTTCTTTTATGATGGTTTTAGATGAATATTGTGATTTAAATGTGTAAATTATAACAGAATGATCCACAGAGAGTAGAACTAGAGACACACAAGAACAATACAACTGTTTTAAGTAATTTCAACGTCCACACAGAGGGAGAAGAGCCCACACTCCCCGTTGGAGCTCAGAGTAGAGCCGCTGCTCCAACTCCACCGGGTGTAGACCTGGGATGGACGGAGGTGCAATATCTTTGGGAACATTACCACTTCCCCATTAGAGGAGCTGGCAAAGCGTCTGGGGAGAGGGAAGTACTTGATAACCAGATGGAGGTTGGATGATTAGAGTTTCACCTTTTCATTAATCAAAAAACACTCAAATAGAGATAGAAGATTTGGGAAAAGAAAGTAATATCACACGAGGCGAGTGTGAAGCGGCCGAGATGAAAATCAGATCTGAGCTCCGGGCGGAGGAGCTGAAGCGTCTCCAGATCTTCACGAGTCAGAGACTTGGTGGAAATGTGTAACTCTCGTATATCTGTATATTTTGAAAACTACCTAGGTAATGTCATCAACATTTCCTGGGGTTGTGATGCTAACTGTAGGCACTGTTCTGTCTGAAGCTCTGTTACTAAAGTTAGACTTTAATCTGAGAAAGAACTGACTTATCTGAACAGTTGAGCTGATCTGTGCTGTTAAACAAGTCCCTCTCAAATAACATTACAGTCACAATCTAGCTAGTATTAGCATTAGCATTAGCATTAGTCAGTGAGTCACTCTCACTTTTTTTAAAACCCTGAACAGGACCATGACCTCGGACTGATCACAGGCTCCTGAAAATGTGCTCTTTAAATCAATTGTGTATCTTTTCAAGAGTTTTCAGATTACGTCTTAGGTAGTTATTGCTAATGTGTGCATTGTGTCACCATGGTAACTGGTAACTCCATATTTGGAATTCCAACCGCAAGTATCATAGCAACCAAAGAACCAATCCAGAGCGAAGCTGATGAAGGTCCGCCCCTGTACAGTCTACAGTTTTAGCAGCACAAATCACCTGTTGTACTTCTTCTTCCAACTAATTCAGTTTCTTCTGGTTTAGATTGAGGTTAAACAAAGCCTCAGACAGAGCAGTGCCTCCAGTTAGCACAACAGTTGTAAAGTATAGTCGTGATGTCATCTGTAGCCCAGTGATAGGAGCAGTGGGTTGGGAAATATCATGTTTTCTTATCTTAATAAAACAGCCCTCAACCTAAAAACTCATCTTTTTGTTGAATAAAATTTTGACCTTTTTTTAAAACCATTTGAAACGACTTCTTCTTCTTAG
>KN484451.1:0-29290 GCA_000787095.1 Periophthalmodon schlosseri
ACATAAATAATAGAGCAGCTAGGTGTAGCTGTCAGATAAAGATTCCTCTAAGTGTGAGCTTTCAGTAGAGCCCTCATTGATGTCTGTGGGTTGAAGCATTCAAAAGTTATTGCATTTTTTCTAAACGTTCTCCAAATGTCTCCATTTGGAGAGGTTTGGAGAGGTTTGGATAAATTTGGATACATCAAAAGTCCCTCCATAAAACGCCTGGATTTACTAATAATAAAATGAGTAAAAATCTCATTTTTATAGATATTGTCCTCAAGTTTGAAATGTGAGAGGTCAACAATATTTTCAGTTGAGATATAGTGTATTTTTGTCCCCAGCTACCTGCTGCAGCTTTCTACACCTTCATTTTAACACAAAAATTTAGGCGAGGATGAAAAAAATATTTTTTTATGTGTGTTCCAAAGTGTATAAACGCTCACCAGACAAACTTACAGTGATTCTGACACCTGTGGGTAAAACTATAGGGTGTTACCTTTACAAAGACCCCAAACTTGTGTATATACTACTGAGGGTTCAATAATAGTTATCATTTTAATTTGGAGAGGTCAGAACAAAGGCAATTTCACCAAAATGACCCAGAATGGTAAGTGGTTAATAAACCTAAAATAAAGGCTCTCTTATTGTGGTGGGTGGTACAATTTAAACGTCTGTTGTTTATTGATAAAAATACATTTAAAAACCTTTTAAAATGAAAATAAA
Source organism: Periophthalmodon schlosseri (assembly GCA_000787095.1). Lineage (NCBI taxonomy): Eukaryota > Metazoa > Chordata > Actinopteri > Gobiiformes > Gobiidae > Periophthalmodon > Periophthalmodon schlosseri. The sequence continues at coordinate 709 of KN484451.1, forward strand.
ACATACATTTAAGCTTCAACTGTTGTTTACATTACAAAAGGCATGTAAACAACAGCAGAGAAGGCATTCAACTGCACAGAGTAAGAAACTTCTATGTGTTTAATTGTGATCCTAAATATTCTCTAAATGACTTGCTCACTCAGTACTTTTTATCTTGTGAGCAATGTAAAGATACTTCCCTGTTCTATGGGCTTGCTGTGGTATCTCATATGAATTTCAATCCCCTTGGTTCACACTTGTCAAACATAATTCTACACCTCGGAACCAGCCTCACATCAGAAGAATAGCTATGATTGGCGCTAACATCAGAACTGTCCCAGCTAGTCTTTCCTGTATTTGCCGCCATCATGGATCTTTTATATAGCACTAATATGGGACTCCTACGTCTCTTTGCTGCTCATTTTAGCAATCACACTCACCTCACAGGCCTCACTTCCTGTTCACGCCTCCACTCAGAGTTCCCATTTACACACAGAGGTAGATAGAATGGTTAAAATATATGATGTACCCTCCAGATATGGAGTTAGCCTCATATAAATATACGTGTTAGTTTTCTTTGTTGTTTAAGGTCCTTTATTACGCAAAATGGACTTTTGTGAGTTTTAAGCCGTGTTATAATGTTGTTAGCTCATCAAAAACATACCTAGAGTTGTGTTTTGTTTCATTCACAAATGTTTGAGTAACCCTTTATTATGAGTCTGTCTACATCTTCAAAGCTCAAAATGCTCTGTTTCACCTTATGATGTCATGAAGCGGTAATTTTTAAGTTAACAGCTATCTTTTACCTTTAGTTCAGTAGAGACTGGCAATTCCAGGGCTGAAATTATCCAAATGATTCTAATGAAGGTGTATGTGGAGCACTTTCTGTATTACCACATGACATCACAAGGTGGAACAGAGTGTTATCAGTTTGAGAGAAGAATGTATTCGAAATTTGCAGGGTTTTTGTGCTAAGCATGTGTGAATGAAACAAAACAAAACTCCAGGTATGTTTTTGATGAGGAAACAACATGATAACATAGATCAGAAAATAGTGTAATATGGGCTCTTTAAGACTTGGCCATATATGTGTTAGATCATTGCTGGTTTCTAGATAAATACTTAACTAGAAAGTAGCTTATTCCCAGGTTTATATTGTGTTTGTCCTCAGATTGACTGTGTTTGTCCTTTTAGATGATGATTTTAGATCATTTAGCTCATGCACACAAACTGCCCACTAACCTCCTGTGGTTGTGGACATTGTTGCTTACTTTAGCTGGAAAAATAATAAACCTGTATTTGAATCTGACACGCTAAAGCCAGCATATGGTCATTTGCCCTTCATTATGCACCTGTTATTACATTCCCAGCTCCTGCTCACTTTTATTAAAATGGTATGAAGCAATAAAAAGTGAGTGTATGAGATGAGCCAGCTGACACAGCACCTGTGGAGCTGTGGTTCTCTGCACGAGTGACAGAGACAGATCTGGAGAGGGGCCCAGTGACTGAAGCCAGAACAATTGAGATTCAAAAAGTATTGTGGGGATTTGCCAGTTAATTATTAAAGGAAACAATGTTCTTTGCAGGATCAACATGATATAGCTGGAGTGTAGCATTAGTGTATTAGTAAATGGTCAAATTTTCTTTGTACTGTTAGTCCTACACTTTTCCACCTTCAAGGAACCATTCACACCCCAGTATACGCAGACACTGGGGGCGAGGTGGGTTAAGCGTCTTGCCCAACACAACAACAGTGTTCATTTGTGGGAGCTGGAATCGCACCACCAAACAGTGGATCTGACTGTTCGATCAATGTCAAGAGCGGATCAGTGAACAAACACTCCACTCCAAACCAACTGAGTTACTGTGGCCCCACTGAGCTAGTAAGACATTCATTCAACCGGATGAATTGTTAAACCTGTACCAGTACGATGAGAAGCTATTCATGATAAGGCAAATCATGCAATATTAACATTTTCGTGAAACAGTAATAGTCAGGTAAAAAAAAAAACACAAGTACTTACAACTGTACTTCACTTACATGTACTACAACAAATGTAAATCCATACTGTGAGCACGGTAAGACAAAGTTCCCAATTGGGGCAAAAAGCTGAACCTGACCTATAACCTCAATTATAACCATGTGTTTTATTGTTATTGTTATTAGTTCAGTGGTAATTAGCAGTGACCTATCATGGCTGCCCTCTGTTTTTTGAATATTGTGGCCCTATAGAGAAGAGAACAGAACCAGACCAGCTCACTTCCTGCCCCAGTCTGTCGAAGCGTAAGACATATGCTAATTCATGGCACTTTTTTTCTCTCTATTATTTATTCATTTGTTGGGTTGAGCTGATGTGTCTGGGCAGTAGTTTGTGGGCACGGATACAGACAGAGGCATAGTTGCATCACCATAACAAGCTGAAATTTGGCTGTGAAACCAATGGAAAGTTTGACTACTGCAAATGCTGTCTGTTGCAGTTACAGTGAAGGGGATGACATCGCGTACACACTACATAAACTAGTAAGCATTAGCCTAAAGTCAGTATATTTTGAGAGTATTTTTTAGTTTTAAGGTCAAATGTCTGTACAGTGAATGTTGATATAGGTTACACAAGTTTGCGTATTAGGTATTCTATTTTTTTATTCTGGTTATTTCAATTTTACAGCTAGATTACCACAAATATTAATCATTAATCAGTTAATTTCATGATCTTGTTTTTCGTCCTAGGTACCACCTGGTAAAATGTGGGATTTTTAGCTGTCACTATTTTATCTTTTTCAAGAATCAAACAAATGAGCCAGTGTTTTAGTAATGTGCATGTGTGAAATCAGATGAAATAGCTAAACACCACAGACAGACACCTACTTACGTCTTCTCTTAAAAAGTCAATTACAAAGATTTCAGATTCAAGAGTTGAATTTCATCATGGTAAACAATGTCTACCTGTAGTTACGCTCCACTTGTGCCAAATGCACTGTCGGTCTAACCAGCTCACAGTTTTTCACAGCTCATCCCTCTTTACCTTTTAAAGCAGGCAATTGGATCCCCACTACCAATGCATTATGCCGTGTCTCGGGGCAACCGGTTTTACCCAGTATGCTGCATTGGGAACTCACTTCAAACACATTCAAACACATTTATACACTGTACACAGACACTGGCGCAAGGTAAGTGAAGTGAGTTGGCCCAGGACACAACAGCCTAAACAGATGAGAGCGGGATTGAACCACCAACCTCTGGATCAGTCTGGAAGCACTTTTGTGAATGATGGTGATCAAAGAAAATGGGGGTTATAGGGCTCCAAGTGAAGACTCAGAGATTGATGTTTTCAGAGGGCATTTTTCAGTGTAGCTCTGTGCCGCTGCTTTGACAGTTGTGCCTCCTTCTTTTCACAGTACACACCTTCTCTCCATCAATCTCTCAAGCTGCTGCCTGCGTGCCTTTGAGCCCGCTGCTGTTCTACAGGCACCACACTGTTGTGTGAAAAGTACCGCTTTATCTGCTGGGAGTTTTCGGTGTGATGCCCTAATCATTGACCTTCAGACCATCACATGTCACAGAAATATCCAGTTTCTGTGCCTTGAACTGTTTTTGTGATCCCTCCTTTATTGAGCGGCATGTGACTATAGATAAACATATAGCTACACCAAAAACAGAAACCAAGTATTTGATATGATTGAGTTATTCATTCATTTTCTGCAATTTAAAGGTTATATATCCTTGAAGATGCTGGCAATCATAGAATGTTTTAAGATTGAGGAAGAATAGGACTTGGAAAAGCGGCCATGTCTGCAGACATGGAAGACCAAGCCGAGTTGATGTGTGACATCAAACATCCATTTTGAAAACTGTGACTTCTTTTTAGAAGACACTTTGATTCCTACTCAGTCTTTGAGCATCATGGGTGTTGTCAAATGTTATTAGTACTGCCATTGACTGGCAGAGAATATCAAAATGAAAAAGATGTGACTTGCTTTTTACCAGCTCCCATCAGCAACAAACACATTGATCAAAGCAAAATCATCAGTTATGAACTCCTCTGTGATTGAAGTCTTTCCATATTGAATTATCTCTCACACGAGTCCCATTCAAAAGGTGATAATAAAGCCACATTTGGTGCTGGGTATGCCATCACACTCACCGCATGGCCCTATTAAAACTACTGAAGCAATATTCAGCACCACAGAACAGCCCCAGGACAGTCACTTCCCCCTGCAGTAGTCTCTGTGCCACCAGCTAAAGGAGGGCTACTCACCTGGAAGAGCTGCATTCAATTTTCTGCCTGTTCTTAACATGAACTTCAGTTCTGTCTGGACTCAAATGCTGCATACTAATTTAGGAACAAATGGAAGACTGTTACATTGGGATAGAGTAATGTGAAGGTGAATAGACCTTTCAAAATGAAACATTACACATTTGATAATCTGAATACATTCACTAACATTTAACAAATCAGCTAATTAAAAACAACAGTAAATAAATATATACAGATTTTTGAATGTGTCATTCCCCAATTTGACTCATTTATCACATTTGTGTCAATCATGCTAATTCGTTAGCCTGACTCTGTTTTCCTTATTTTAGTGGCTAGAAATGTTAAAAATGTCAGCCTTAGTTCTCCAGTCATTTAAGTTAAATAGGGTTTGCAAAGAAAGTTTCATTCATTTTCATTAGTTATTTTATATAAAGACACCTGCCGCAAACACCAAACCAACACTTTACACTAATGTCACTTAACCTCCATGTTACAGATGGGTTTGCTCAGGTTTATCAGCACTATGTTGTGTTTTTATGAATCTTTGCCCCCTGTTTAACATAATGGACTTGTTTAAAGCTTGTATGTAGCATAGGTATAGTTGTATTGACAATACTTGTACTTGTACATATATGATTGTATAATTGTGCCTTATCTGACACCAGTCTCGATTTCTGTTACTTTTTTTGAATGTATTATTACCATTTATATTTTTGCTCTTTGTTATTATATGATATTGTAATGTGTCCAAATGATTTCACTTGTGGATCAGTAAAGTTTGTCTAAGTTTAAAGACACTGATGGCAGACTGGATGCACTTTGTCTTTGTTTGTGTTGCCATAGTAAGTGACCAAAGTTTGTGCAGCATCTGAGCATGTGCATATCGATTTTTTACGCAAATTTGGTTCTGACTCAAATTGGGAGATCAGGCAGAAATGATTGTTTTGGTGTTTTTCATGCAGACAAATCTGTTATCTTTCGCATATTCTGAAGTAGTGGCATCCTCTTGCTTTCTGGGCAAGTTGCAAATATAAACTCAGTCATATATATAATATAATTAAATCATTTAGAGTTTTAGAGGTCTTCTTATTAGATGCTGTGAGAATGCATTCGGCAGAGTGGTCTCGGTGTGAAATATATTGAGTTTCTTCAGTCTATTTGCATGTGACCCTGGCTCTCCAGGACAGTGCTATCAGATTCTGCAGAAGTCTGTCTGCCTCATTAACAACCTGTCAGCATGTGGAGGAGATGAGAACCTGTGACTGATAACAGTCTTCCACACAGCCACTCTCTATGTGAGGCTTTATTAAGGGTACTATATATTTATACCATAACTTTCTGAATAACATTTGGCTCTTCAAATTGCTCTTTTCATTTAAACTTTGGAAAGCCATTATTTTCTAAATCAGTTTTACAACACAACTTTCATAGTTCCAGATATTTTTATTTAAAGGACAAGTATTATACAAAATGTACTCTTTTGAGGTTTTACTGTTGCCCTATTTTCAAAAACATACCTGGAGTTTTATTTTGCTTCATTCACACTTGTTTCATTAATCCATTAATCCAAAGTCATTTTCTCTGAGAATGCTGAGAATTGCTGAGATGCTCTGTTCACATTTTGCCTGGATTGTTGCCTCACAGATAAAAATACGATCTTAGAGTTCGCAGTCTCCTGTGTATTTCTGCGGTCAAATTGTGTTCACAAAAAATGCATGGCTCTGCTAGCTTAGCATTCGTATGGCCAAAGATTCATTTTATTTTCTAATGTTTCAGATGGAGCTTTAACACCTAAATATCTCATTGGAAACCTAAGTGCTTTCTTCAAATGTAGACATTATCTTAAGTTTGAAAATTTGAAATACAATTCCCACGGTCACCAAAAGCCTGTTTGGAATCAAAGCCACAAGAATGCAGTGCTACCGAATGGATAATTTTTGTTCTTTAAAAGTTTTTTTACAAAGGGCACCTCTTATCATGTGGCACCCCTAGTGGTTACGGCCTGAAACAACCACATATAGTGTCCATGCAGGAGCCAGCCCTGCACAGATACATGTATGCTCCTCTTCATCTCATACAATGTGCACACACAAATGCACTCATACAAAGTGACATCCATCATTTTTAGTCCTCGCGTTGCCATGGCGCCCCAGGCCAGTGTAAATAGGAAGCAGTCAGTTTAAGGGGATGAGGCGTGACAGACACACACCGTAAAACATAGGCACATTTCCCACTGGGTTGTCTCTTGAACTATCCATGCTACACAGTCTCATGGCCCAAAGAAGCTTCACTACTCTCCAATGCACACTACCATTTACATACGCACTTGGTCTGCTGACTAGATTTGGTGTGCAGAAATCACTGTACCATCCACTCTAGCCTGGAATATATGTAGAGCAGAGAATACAAGTGCAGAAATTGCTTTATAGAGATGAATCAGTTACCTTCTGTATTCCGGGCTAGTGAACCATCATATTATTTAACAAGTTCTCATTATGAACGAGTGGAATCCAGCCAAGGTGTCAAACCCGTATCTCTCAGACATGCCCTTTAGCTTGGCATTCTATGACGCACATGGCACAGGTGACGCAACTGTTAGTCCACCTGCAAATCACCTTCTTAGCTGCATGCCTGAATGGGTAACTATATTTTGTGATGTGGGAGACATGCAAAAACTGCTGTTGCATCCTCAGTTAGAACTGTTGGATCATCTAGGACTGAAATGACTGAAAATGTAACTCTGTTTACATTTTATTAGGTTTATTTTTCAATGCATTATGACTGCTTCTCTCCTAATAATAGAACCTAATTCAGTCCAAATGCGATGTCTGAAGGTGTCATTTGTACTGTTAGTCCTACACTTTTTTGACAGGTTAGCCTGGTCCTGTAGCCTTAGGCTACAGGACCAGGACTAAATGAGATTATTATCAACATTTTGGCATAGATGAACAATACCTTTCACTATTTAACTTTGCTGAACTATAGATCTAGCTTCTATATATATATTGTAAATAGTAATGAAAATATTTACTATTTTTTCCCCTGAAGAGCAGTGATGCATGTCATACTGTGTTCCATCTACCGTTAAGTGAATCTCTCCTGTGATTGGTCAGTAACCTTTCTCTACTGTAATATTTAAAGTAACCTTACTGTAATTTTTACAGTAGTGTACTATCTTCCAGTAATATTTACAGTAGAATCACTGTAAATATTTACAGTATCCTTACTGTATTTTTTACAGTACCATATACTGTAATATTACAGTAGTTTACTGTATCAACTAATTATTTCCCAGAATCCATTATGTATTTTCAGTTCAAGCTGGGGTGGAGCAAAGATAATGATGCCAAAGTAAAAAGATTTATAGCAGAGGAGTTTCAATGCAATGTAACACATTCTACAAAACACATTGCTATTAGTATTGAATAGACTGCAATACTTGCCATTTTCTTACTTTTCATCAGATTGAAAAAAAAAAAAAAATCACTGGCATGGCCCATCACGACCATCAGATCTTATCTGGGTCTATAACGGGGCTAAAGTCAGACTAAATAAAGGTCTAAAATAGAATACACAAAAACTGAAGCTGTGTCTGTGTGCCATGAGCCACACCACAGTTTGAGACTCACCGCTCTAAGCCATTATAAATCACTCATTTGCACTTTGGAAAATAGGTGTCCCCAAGGAGGATTTTGTATAGGACCCCCACAAAGATAGAAACGGCCCTGTAGGCATCACGTCAGCACACTGTGTCTGACTGCTTTGTCCCAGTCGCATAATGATAATGATTCATAATTTAGATTAGGGAGACGTGTTCAAAGGTGTGGACATTGGGAGCTTTTCATACAACAACAATGGGTGCCTTCATGGCAAGAAAAACATCTATAAAATACTTACCAAATAAAATCATATTATCGGTGTGTATTTACATGCCCAAGAGAAATCTGATTATCACTTACAATGAATAAAACCATAACTCTTACAAACTTTAACATATGCTCCATTTGTGTGCATATAAACACAGCTACTCATTGTTGGTAGCAGTCTCGTTCCATATACTTTGCAAATATCTAACCATAATCATAAAGCAATTAAAATGGTTGTATAACACTCTGCTATATACAAAAGACTATGCTACTAATTCAAGGCTTCTTTCCCTTTAAGCAGGACTATTTAATTGGCCACATAGACAAAACAGAGAATGCAGCATGGGAAAGTGTGGGAGACGGGAGCAGCGCGGGGTGGAGAGAAAGACCAGACCTTGACAGGGATAATTCTGCTTAAGTCTGTAAAAATATCTACTGAGAGAACGCTGGAGGATATTGAAACGCAGCCCTGCTCTAACCTTGTACACACAGGAGAACACCCGACACAAAGCACATGGTAAATATTAGCCCGCCATTCTCCCCTCCACTGTATTAACAGACTTCACCAGGTCTCAGAATGCACTGGTGATTGTATGGCTTATAAATGAGATGTTAAGTTGTGGAATAATGCCGTGTGTACAGGTAAATAAAAGGGTACGTACTACTACTATACCTCATAGTTTGAATAAAGCATGAGCACATCTTAATTCATAATGAACAAATTGCTGGTTTGTGTTTTGTTTTTTAAAGAAGGCTTAAGGAGGTAAGCGAGTTCAGCGTTAGGGCGTTAATGAAGTAGTTACTATGAGACTGAATCGTTCTTAATAAACATTTTTTTCAACATGTATTCAATAAAAGTTGTATTCAGTAAATGTAGTCTTACCAGTTGTAAACAAATATCTGTAGCCCACTTCTTTCATTTTATTCAGTGAACTAAATCCAAAATAATTTCTTCCTTCGCACAATGCAGACCAAATGAAAGTCTTTTGGCAACAGTCACTGTTTCCATGCGCACCAAAAATCTAATCTGAAAATGGTTGTTTAAAGATTGAAAGAGTTATTTTAAAACTTGTACTTTCTCTTCCGTGAGTTATTAAAAAAAATATTGTTACTATGCAAATAAGCATAGCCATATACCAGTCATGGAATGTAACAAAGTATAAATATACATTTTAGGTATCTGTACTTTTACTTTGAGAGCAGGTGTGTACTTTCTACTCCACTACATTTTTGAACAGGACTGAAAGGTAAAATATTTTTGTATTACTGTTTGAGACCTGCTGAAAAGGCTGAGGGTTTATTTTTAATATGTTCATAATTTGAGCAAACAAAAATATACAATTAAAACAGTTAGGAAAAACAACTGAACAAAATTAAGCACAAATCTTTATCAAAATCATTATCTTTGAAGCCTTATAAGACCTCAAAATAGACGTGAAATACTTTTACTTTAAGTACATTTTTAAATGGGTACTTTCATACTTTTACTTAAGTATATATTTTCATGTGATACTTTTACTTTTCCTTGAGTTTTTTTTTTTTTTTTTTGCTCCAGTATCTGTATTTTTACTCAAGTAACAAAATTGAGCACTTCTTCCACCACTGCTGTATACAGATCAAACCTTGTGAGACCTTGTGTCCCTGTGCAAGACACCTCACCCACAACTTCAGTCAATATGTGGTTGGTTGTATCAGGAAGGATATCGCCGTAGTAACCCCAGTGGGAACATTTTGTGGCAATATATCATAGTAATAATGTACATATAGCTGTTAGTAAGCAGTGACATTATGTGCCCAAGCCAGTGCCAACCAGCCAACAACTTTCTGGTCAAAATGGGTCGGCAGTGTTACACTAATTAATTATAATGGGTGGGCAGTGTTATACTAATGAATTATACACTCAGAATATGGGGCCAGAGAGTTTGATTGAATGAGTTTTCAAATAGAAGCCAACATGACCCATGAATGCTGCACAAACCTAAAAATGAGACACATTCATCTTTATAGTGCTGTCAGATATACTGGCTTGTACAGTAATACGTTTATTGCTTTTGTACTTGTGACCATCCATTATTATCAGTGGGATGAGTAATGGTTTCACCTGGGTTTACAATTAGCTCATAAAGCTTACATTTCTCTGTATTGCATAAGCTAAAGCACAAAACAAGAAATAGTGCTGTACTGTGTATCATATATATGTCTGCATACAAATGAGGTGTATTATGTGAGTGCGTATATCCTCTCTTCATTTTAACTCCAGTATTGAGGTTGAATATAAACTCTTTTTTTCTGGAGAGCAAGTGAGCATGTCAAACCAGTCTGCAGCTGTACTTTGTAGCAAATTAAAATGAAATGCTTTTTATTGGTGAATCTTGTCAAATTCTATGTGTCTAGAGCCATTGCCAGTTTCAAGCAGAAGGGCTATTCGTGGATTTCAGTTTCCAGTAATATGCAACATTTGGAGGACTTTTTCACATTCAAAAGATATAATATTTGTTGCAAATTGTTAATCACTATGGCAACGGTTGCAATATGTCGTAATCGTGAAACACGCAGATATTAGGATGACTTTAGCATGTAGTACAAATGAGAAAACTTGTCTTTTGTATATTTTTTCTTACATGCTTTGTCAAACTAATGCCTTGCTGTTACTTTGTGTTTGGGAGCTTTTTGGGCAACATTTTGACTCTGGGATTCATGACAACAACAAGAGAAGGCCGCAAAACAGCATCACCTCCTGATCCACTATGTTGTGTGAAGACAGGGGTACGACCCAGAGATGGAGCTACATCTCTTTGTGGCACAGGTGCACTACTTTCATGATCGTAATATGATTCTATGATGCGCTGGTGAGTTATCTTCATTTTTTTACAAGAGCCCAAAGATCTTTGTATTTCCAGACTTTACTTCTGCTGTTGCCAAAAAACAGTCCGCTTTCAGAGCCGTTAAGCACATGCTGCGCTCATTCCCAGAGGCGAAGTACGGACTTTTTTACCCCACAACGTTGAAAATAACCCTGCAAGATGGAACTTCACAGCAGTTTGAGGATCCTTCTTTGGCCACTGATTTTATGTAATAGTTGCAGCTAGTTTCATTGTTAAACATTGTCCTGCATGACCTGTACCCACTTCTCAGTGAATAGTGATATGTTTTACTTTAACATGGAAAGACATTGGTTGATTTGATCTGTTATCTTGGTATATTGTGTATAACAACAACTATAACTACCATTATTTTATCAGTACTATTGTTCTTATTTTATGCAATTCCTAAAATAATCTATCTAGCTTCTACAGCTAGCAAACGACTCTGTAGCACTAATTTGTTCAAGTTTGTTTTTTTTTCTTGTTAGATGAGGTTTTGTGTGCATCCTTATTGGATGCTAAAGAATGGGGTGGGAAGGGGTGGGGGTTTTTGTTTTCTGTGTTTTTTGTTTTTGTTTTGTTTTTTTGTATTTGTTTTATTCATCTTGCGATCAGATGTGCACGCTGTGCTGCTGTGATGACAGTTCAAATACTGGCTACTTTGCCTTTCCACTTAACATATAAATGGTTCTACAAAGGTTGAATCCTAACTCTGATAGTCCTCAACTCAAATGTGTTTCTTGGAACTGCAAGGGTCTTAACTCTCTGGTAAAGTGTACCAAAGTATTGAGTCAGCTTACTGGGGGGTGATTTAGGAGCTCGGGTCATTTTTTTGCAGGCCCTACTACGCACTCTCAAATTAGAAGTAGGTGGATTGGCCAACCCTTTTATTCCTCCTTTCACAAAAACAGCCTGTGGAGTTGCCATCTTGGCATCTTGCTACACAAATAAATCCCATTTGTCTGTTCCAGAGTGATATCAGATCCAAATGACAGATATTTAATAGTGAATGGTACATTATATGGTGTATGTATGGTATTATATGGTTGTGTATGCTCCTAATTGGGATGATGCAGATTTTTTAGACAGCTTTGTTCGACAATTCCAGATATGTCATCTCATTTTCTTTTACTGGGGGGTGATTTTAATTGCTGGCTGTGCCCTAATCTTGACTGTTCATCCAACAGAGATGCTGCACTTTCAAAGTCGGCCACGATTCTAAAAGATTTCATGACTGACTTCTCCATTTCAGACCCTTGGCGTTACTTTAATCCTTCTGCTAAAGTGTATTAATTTTCGCCTGTGCATCATACATTTACTAGGACTGATTATTTCTTACAAGATAGTAGACTTCTTCCCAATACTACCCTCACTTCTTCTTCATATGAACCGATTGTTGTTGTTGTTCAGATCATTCTTCACTTACAGTTGGGGTTCAATTTAACAAGAATGTCCACTCACTGCCCTTGGTGCTTTAATGCTTATTGTCAGATGAGAATTTTATTAACATGATTGATTTTTTTTACATTAGTAGGACCCCTGATATGCCCTCATCTGTATTATGGGAAGCACTCAAAGTGTAAAGGGCAAATTATTTCTTATGTAAACCATGAAAGGAAAAGAAAGAGAAGATAGCCACACTCACTAAACGTATAGCCGAACTTGCTGCTATATATGCATATTACATTTCATTATAGGCATCTGAGATAAGTGCGAGCACTCACAACTTTTTCTCTACCTTAGAAATACCTCAGGTCCGTCCAGATATGTGAAAGTCCAATAGCTGCTGAGGAACTCTCTGGTGCCATCAAATCAGTGCAGGCTGGTAGTGCCTTGGCCCAGACGCTTTTCCTCTGGAGTTTTACAGGTGCTTTCAGCACAAGCTTTTCTTGATCAATTCTGACTGCTCTTTCTCTTCTCAACTCATATCATTTAGGATTGTGGGGAATGAATTGAAATATCCTGGGGTCCAGGTGACTAGGAGGCTGAGAGACCTTTTTAGTGCAAACTTTGTTCCTCTTTTGTTGCAGGTGCAAAAAGGTTTGGATCGCTGGTCATTGTTGACCTTGTCATTGGCAGCTTGTATAAATAGTATTAAAATTAATGTCCTTCCTAGGATTCTGTATTGTGTCTGTCAATATTTCTTACACAAACAATTTTTTGCTAGATTGGATACAATTATCTTTGAATTCATGTGGGATAAGAAAACTCCTAGGTTGTGGAGACAATTTTTGGTTATATTTTGGTTCACAATTATCAGCTCCAGTCTGGTTGAGGATGGAACTTCCTGTGGTGGGGTATCTCTTGCTGTGTCATATAGTCTACCTACTGGTAAAACACACATTAAGAAAATGTGATTTTAAAAACATCCTTTAGGAGCTGTTTTGGCATTCAAGCATATTCAATATATACAGGAAGGCAGTTCACATTTAGGTACTAAATCATTTAAGGAGCTATATATTTACAATTCATTTGCATCTTTTCAACAGCTGAGACATTTTCTCTCCATAAAGAGCATTTTTGTAGGTATTTGCAAATACGTAGCTTTGTTGCTGGCAGGTTCCCTCAGTTTCCTGCTCTATCTTTTGGCTCACCTTTACACTCATTCCTTAAATACCACCTGCACTGAAAGTGTGATGTCAGTCATGTTTTCTGAAAAGCACTCTTTACGAATGGCCTCATTGGCCTCCATGAAATCACTCTGGGAGGATGATTTGGGAGTGGTGTTTGATGATGACATGTGGAGTAAAATTCTGGACAAGGTGCACTATTCCTCAATCTGTGCTAAACATGGTGTAAAATATTGCGTATTGTGCACATTTAACAAAATTGAGGCTTTCAAAAATATATCAGAATGTCGACCCAACTTGTGACGGTGGCTTCTTATATTAATATATTCTGGTCTTGTTCTGCATTCTCATCTTATTGGACAAACATTTTGGACAGTTTGAGTAAGGTCACAGGGAAACCACTTGCTCCTGATGCTGTTACTGCTATTTTTGGTCAAACTTCACTGTCGTCAGCAAAGAAATCTTTTCCAGCTTTTCCTACTTTGTTCATAAGACATTTGATACGACTCAAATGAAAATCTTGACCACCATCTAATTTTCTTTGGTTCAGGGATGTGCTTTATTTTGCAGAAATGGATTCCATATTTGTTGAAGGGCACAAAGGAGAAATTTTGCAAGATTTGGGATCCTTTTTTCAAGATGTCAAGAAGCTGGCCTTCCCGATAACCCTGAAGTGTGTTTCTGTAGTGAGCCTGGCACCACCTCACAAGCAGCTATTTGGTCACTTATACACATGCCTCCTTTGTGTGTGTGTGTGTGTGTGTGTGTGTGTGTGTGTGTATCTTTTGAGGGATTATTTTTAATAGTTGCTTGTATGTTTCATTATGTGTATGTAAACTGATAAGGCGTTAATATAAAAATATTTTCATGACTTATATTTGACATTGAAGTTCTTGTCTTTACATTGCTTTTTGTTTGACAATTAATAAAGAGATTGAAGAAAAAAAAGAGTAAAATGATGCCAGGCATAAAATACATGTATAAAAACATAATTTATTAAAATCAGACAAATATACATAGGTTAAAACTTGACTTGGGTGGTTTGTGGACTGCACTCAGATCTAAACCAACAGAAACCCCCTGTAGACACAGTTAACTCACCATGGTAACGGCAGGACCCAGCACCTGAGCAGAAGGTGCAGACCGAGTAAAGAGCTGTTCCAATCACTGCATAAATAAAGCGGAGCCAAAGCAGGGCTCCTCCACAGGTGATCTCGGGCCTTTTTCATCGCGGGTGTTGGAGCGGAGACGGAAGAAAAAACAGGAGGCGCCATGCCAGGGTCTTCTCACTGGTCTAGATGATTCAGAATCCATTTACAAATAACAAAGTGATGCAGGGTCTGGAGAGAGCAGCAGGTGTATGGGCACATAATAACGGTGACAGTGGAACACATTAAATAAGGCTGTTTTTCAACCCGGCTGCCTCAGAAACACCTCATTTTGTGTTCAGGCTCATGGTGTATTTGTGCAGAGGTACAAAGAGTGCTCTTTGCCAAATATAAAAAATCTTATCTGGACTTGAGCTTACCTAAACAACCATTCGGGGGTGCTCCAATTTTACTGTGGCTGGGTTAAAGAGGTGGACACATTTTTACAGTATTTTTTTTACCATATATGTATAATAATGCATTTTAATTATTAAAATGTGTTTTATTTATTAAAATGAATGAATAATTTATGTTATTAATATTATTAATAATAAATAATGTAATTAATGATTGGAATTTTAATTTTGTTTTACGAGAAGCAATTCACATTCATAAGCAGTTCTTATTATCATTAAACAACAGTGGTAAACTTGCCCCAGAATTGAGAAATGTGTTCTGTATAGCAACAACTCTCAACTCAATACCTCAAAAGGCAGAAAATAACACAATAATAATATAAATCAGACAGGGGCGCTGTTTTAGCAATAGCTTTTACAGGTTGCGATTCTGAATAAACAATCTCATAACTTGGGTTTGGGGGGTTCTTGGTTAATGTGATTACTATAATGCATGGGTTGCCATTGTAGATGCATTTTCAGTTTAAATGTAATTGCTCAGTATCCTCCGTGTGCATGCTTCATGTGCCTATAGTCCTGCATACTGGCCGTGACATGGAGGATTTGCACAGCAGTTAGATCATAGACCTTCTGTGCCATTTCACTTCACCTGGATTTCACACTGCTGTTGGAAAAGGCTTTTAGCTCTGCATCCACCACTGCACCTGGTCTTCAAACAAGCAACAGAGCCCACTTCTCTGTCAATGCATTCAAATGAACTGCCAGTAATGACTTATCCATTTTCCACTTGTTGAGTAATGAATGAAGCCAACACAAAACAGGTAGAGTATACAGTAAATAGCCCTCTTGAATGCCTACAATGCATGTTTGCTCCCACTAAGCTATATTCTTTGCTAATTCTTTTCTTGTTGGCTTTCTTGTCATGATCAGCCAAAAATCACTGCTCTAATTAGAATTGCAGTTAATCGTTTTAACCAATTATTTCTCAGTCTCTATAAAACAACATATGATTGATACAAACAGCTGCTCATCTTTTTCTCTCCCTGTGGAACCTCAAATTTATTCTCAGTTTGAAGCAAAAGTCATCCAATGCACACAGACACACAGCATCTTATGCAATATATATCACAAACATGGCTGCTCCTCTTGATACTCTATGTGGTCAGTTGGCTGATTACAGACTGTTTGCATGTTCTCCCCTTGTCTGGGTGGGTTTTCTGCGGGCACCCATCCCCATCAACCCAAAACATGCTCCGTACATACAATCCTCCAGTGAAGGTAGTCCTGTCCAAGCCTAGCACAAGAGCAGGGAGACGCTCCTGATGAAATGCCCCAGCAGCATTGAAAGATGGGTCAAATGCAGAGGTCAAATTTTCCTACAGGGATAATAAAGTGTACCTTAGCCTTAGCAAATATTTACCACATGCAGAAACAAACCTACAAAATAAAAGATTATTTGGGACTGTGTGGAGGTGAGGGAAAGGGGTGAAGACAGAAAGAGCTGGAAATATAATGCGAACATGTAAATATGCTTCTGAAATATCACTGTGTATGAAATACACAGCGATATTTCTGCATAATTTTCTTTATTTAAGTTTATGTAAAATATATTATCTTCATGGGATGCAAAAACGTAATAAAATTATCGATGGTCCAATACTGATTTTTTTTAAACCGATACCAATATTTATCAATGATATTAAGATTTAAAATCCACAACATGGCCCACGAATGTATATTCAGTTGTAGTAAAGTTCACAAATTAAGTTGTAAGTAAAAAAAATGAGCATGAGAAAACAAACAGACATATATTTAGCATAATTGCTTTCCTCTTTCCTTTGTTACTCACAAGTCTGTTCAAAAAGATGACTCTGACGCACTCATGCTGGGCACAGAGGGACATGGTATGACACAGGTAGAAAAAATATCGGTCTGAAATATCAGCTACATTTTCAAGATCAAGACCAATAGCAATATCTGTGAACCCTTCGATATCACAGATAGCGATAGTGGAACCAATATATTGCCCATAACATAGGCTAATCCAATAATACATCATTGCAAAGTACGGGACTCTTGACGGGTTGCAGTACTGTAAATAGTTTTGGTGGATTACACAGACCAAAGATATACAGAATACGAATGAAACAAAAGGATCATTTAAGGGTTCAAGACGTTAGCACAGATTGGTAAAAGCCCCTGACAAATCCTTGTTAAGTTTTGACACTTTAGGGAGCACACTTTGGGAAGCACACAGTATTTTAGGCGATTTAAGGAAAATTAGGTCAGTCTCTCTCGGCACTTTCACACCAACAGCACATTTTAATTACACTCGGAGCTTGTTATGCAGAGGGTAAATTAGCTAATGAGAGGATGTGTCTAAAGCCAGGGGTTAAGGGCAGCGGCTACCGGGGAAACCAAGCCAAAAGAAACAGCTTCATTTGAGCTGACAGAGGTTGACACACATTTGACAGGCTTCAGGGAGACAGAGGCAGGCGGACAAGACAAGGGACCAGATTGTAATGGGGCGTTCAGAACTGTTGTAAGTCATAGTCAATTATGTCCAAAAGCTCTCTACTGCTTGTTGACTTCAGATCTCAGGTGTGTGCATCAAAACATTTGGCTTTTCTGTGGTTCGATAGCCAGGTAGTAAATGTGAAGGAAAATGATTGAGAATTTTGGTTAACTGGAAAGCACAAGTGGAGTGATGGCAGAGCGGTTAGCTGTCTGAGAAAATATGGCCCAGATGTGTTTTCGTTCATTGTGTGGATCTAGTGACTAACCTGCTTAACTCATAGAAGCTTCACATTTTTCAGTCAACCCTACCCGGAAAAAAGTGGAAATGGAAATGGAAGTCTCTTCATCTTCATGCAAAAAAACACAACACAATATAAATAATGCAGTATTTGAATAATGTGGCTTTGTACAGAATGGTTGTCCACAGCGTAATTTCTTTCAAATGCTCACTAGCGCTCTTCCTCAGAGTGGTCACGTGATGTTGCTGTGATGTGTCCGGTCAGCTGATTTAAACAGGTTTGGCTTCCTACCGGTGGAGGCAGGACGACAGCGCTATCTGGAGTCCGACTTCTTCAGGACAGTATCCCAGGTGTGAGAGTAAAAAAGCCCCCTCGTCCCGGTTGAAACTATCAAGTATGAAAACAAACTAAACCTTGGTCTGGAAAAATAATCTATTAAAATAAATTAACGGAAGACCAGATGAACCTCATTGGACTACCACTGCGCAACACTACAAGATGTGGGAAATTTGAAATCATAAGATGGCAAAACATCAGAATCAGAAAAAAGTTTTGTTGACAAAACTCACAAACTAGTAACTTGCATAGGCAGCATTGTGCAACATTGTGCAACATTGCGCAATGGTTCAGACAATACATTTTTCAATTTATCTGAAAGAATTCCAGGCGCTGCGGTAACATCACCATAGTCACACCAGCCTAATCCCCTTTCCCCCTAACCCTCACCCTAACTCTAACCCCCAGTTTTAGGCATAGGATTAGGTAATGCAAAAATGAACTACTTTTGCATAATAACTTTTTTTTTTGTATATTTGTACATAAATCAATATTTTTGATTAGTAAAGCTAATATTTGATTTGAATGTTCTCTTCCTGGTAGTGGGTTTTGCCTGTACCTGGAACATAATTGATAAAACATACAGCAAACCACAGCAAACCAAACACATGCAATGGAATCCAGCAACAAAAGCAAGCATCATAAAACATAACAGTATTTCAACAAATCTGACACTACACAAATGACCACATTATTCTGAGCCAGGGGGTATAGCCTGGCCTAGGACAGGTTACCCCTGGGTGTTGTTTGGCCTTGGCCACAATATACCTGGGGTTAGTCTGGCCTGTTACACAAGCTTAAAAAGCACTGTTGTACCTGCAGAGTCCCTGTTGCCCCTGACAACATGGCTAATGAGTGCTGAATATTGTAGAAAAAGTGAGACTTTTCAGAGCACAAGCAGCTGCACATTGTTCTGCCAGGCCTGTGTCCTCATTCAGGTCACAGGTGTGGTGGTCAGGGGCCAGCTGGAGACTTTGAGTTTTGACAATGCACTGCAGATTGCATTCTTTTTAGGACTTTCTGATCCACTGTGTTTAATGCACTTTTGAAAACGACGCTTCAAGTTTATTGGGCATTTCTGAATATTATGAGTCTGATTGAAATGAGTGTTATTATTGTACTCACTGTTGTAGAATAATTAAAGTTAGAATAAGAGTTGAAAAGAGAGGCAAGAGACGCTGGATGTCTGGAAGTTTATTTACCATCAGAGCCAGAGATACAGAGCCTTGAACCCCACATATTGTGGAAGTACTGTCCATTAAAACCATACTTCAGAGCATTCGCCATGGAGGTATATTTTATGCCACGCTGTGGAACATTATAGTCAAAGGAACCATGGAAACCAGATGAAATAGAATCGGGTTTGTGGAGATACCCAAAAAAATACCCACATTGGTAGTTTTCAGATTCTAGAATTTGATGATGTCAAACTCCCAGATGAGGGGCAAGACCATAGACTGTATTTATAAATGGACACAGCTAACCTGCTAGCCACCATGTTCCAAATAGGAAGTGATCATGGGCGCACTTCCGGCTCCATCGACTCTGGCTCCAATTCATTTTACATTGGAAAACTGTCGCCCCTCTGTCTTAGCAACAGCTTTGATTGACAATGTTGCTAAGCACCCGCTCCGTTCTAAACCAGCGGTGCAGGTGGGAATGGGCATTACCTTCAACCACCTCGCTCCGGATTGGTTCTTTGTCTGCTATGATACTCGTGGTCAGAATTCCAAATATGGAACTCAGCTCCAAATTCACCCCTATAACTGTTAGCCTCAGTGAGCTTCATTTGATTGAAGCCAAGCGCTATAGGTGACGTCACTCTCCCTTAGTCCACTTCTTTATACAGTCTTTGGGAGATACCCAAAAAATACTCAAATTGGTGATTTTCAGACACTTGGTTCTCATCTCAAGTGTCAGCATGATGCATCATTTCTAAGGTATGAAATGTTTCATACATAAAAAGGGGAGGGGGTAGAATTTACAAGAATCTACAAAAGAAAAGTCTGGTAATGAAACTTCAATGCAGTGGACTTAAAACTTCAAATTGGACTTGAGTAACTTCCAGCCTAAATAAAGATGTAGCTCTATGATTTCTCCTTACTTAAGTGACTAAAACCGTGGTCTGGTTATCTTTGCAGTATTCCATCTCTCTGTGACATTCAGATATCTCTCCTCCACACTGTGTCCTGGGAATCAAAATGAAAGCTGTACCTCCACTGTACCTCCATATCTGCGCTCTGCCATATGCTGCATTTGAGCTCATTCCCACTGTTCTGCCCAGAGGAGGAACAGGATGTACCCTCGAGCTTGGCCACAATGGACAGAAACTTAAAGTCATTTGGATTGGGCACAAAGCTATGGCCTTCCCTGATACAGTCATCTATATATATATAATGATCCTCATGTGGGTTTGTGAACATGTATTTTATGTTATAGGCAGATAACATGAATACAAACACAGCAAGTCTCATTCAAATGGCATACTAGACTAAATTCTAATTACTGATAACACACGTATGATTGTGAAAACAGGGAGTTTTGATTAATGTTTTGTTCCACTTCAAATGTTGATTAGAATAAAGTAGTTCAGAAGAGCGGCGGTGCAAAACAAAGGGACGTTGTGGAGTTTTTCGTTCGGCAAAACATTCTTTGATGAAAATATCACAGCATAGAAAAATCATGTTTTTTATGTTTATTTATTTAACCTTTGTTTTACTAGGAAATCTCTTTTACGAGGGAGACAAAAAGATTAATTACGAGGACAATAGTAAAATATCTAAAACATGTCAAATATCCAGCTCAACATGGGTCACTATGGAACACTCCAATGTAGAGCAAGTATAACCCGAATCAATCCAAGCACATAAACAATCAAACAATCCCCCTGCATCAGCGGTAAAACTCATTTGTTTCCATATTTTTCTTTCTTCACCCACAAAGAGAAATAAATGTGAATAAGGTTTAATAATAAATAAGCAAAGTATAAATAAATGATTCCTCTTTGGCCTCAGAATGAAATTTGAGACACTTGGCTGTCACAGCTGACACCGGGAGCCAGACACAGGCAGGAAATGTATATTTGTCATGTGACCTATACAAGTATGATTCAGGATGTATTATTACTCTATGTGTTGATCAATGTGCCTTTTGTTTAATGTTATGGAGATAAGTGTTGAGTCCCTACTCGTGCTGGCACTCTGTCTGCAATTGAAGTTCCTAACGAGCAAACAAAGGTATTTTGATTTGATTTTGAGTCAACACCCACATTTATGTCTTTGAAAATGCCAGTTTGCATGTGTGAGTTCACCTTAAAGCTACCATGTGTAATTACATTGGCCGACCCGCCCCAGTTGTGTTCCCATGAAATGAGTCTTTCTTTGTGTTTTTAAAGGTAATTATTTGTAGTTATTATAAAGTAAAAGTGGTACCAAGTGTTTCCATGTCAGATCTCATAGATTTTTTCTTTTGGAAAAAAACAAACAAAAAAACAAGTGTTACAACTTCCATCAGAAGTTGCACTGCTGCACTTATAAGTTGTGTTAGTGTTGCGGGAAAACATTTTCAGATCAGCCCAGCATAGACCCACTGTGGCCTCAGACTTTTACAACTTGTTCTTTGCTCCACAGGAAACGTTTTGCCTGAGGGAGCCCAGACAGACCATCCAACACTGCACAGCCCACTGCAGTGTACCCCCTCCTCCCAGAAACACAGTCAGGTGAGTTCAGGTAGAACAACACGGGACCTTAACTGGCCTTTATAAGTGTAGATCTGACTGCTTTTGAGCGCTGACATAAACATCTGATTCATGGATCCTAGAGGGTCCGCTGGGCTATGGGGCAGCACGCTCATGACACAAAAGCAATGTAGTTTAGTAATAGGAGTTGAGTCACCAGAGGACCGGCAGTTTGTGGTGTGTGAAGTGAAACGAGAGGACAGCCAATATGCCACCAGAAGCTCAACGCTGGCTTTCAGATGACATCACAGCTTTATAGACCTGTAATGTGGAGATGGAGCAGGTAAGGTGTTGTTTATTGCTGACATTCCAATTATTTTTTATGACAATCTGGCATATGTTGGCACTGCTTTGCTGCAGTATGAGAAAGATCTCTGTGTCTCTCAGTTGTTCAGGTAAGTCCATAGGATCCACGGCCAAAAGAAGGTTGAATTTTATCAATAACACAATTTTATTATTATTATTTTTTTTTAGAGTGAATAAGTTTCGCCTCTCATTATCAGAACTGAAGAAGTTATGTAAAGCTGCTGTGTACATTGGTGTATGAATGTGTGTGAATGGGTGAGTCTTGAAAGGTAGAAAGGCACTATATAACAATGTGACCAAATGTGAACATACTTGAGGTTAGACCATAGACTGTATATATAAATGGACATGGCTAACCTGCTAGATGCCACATCCCAAATAGGAAGTGAGCATGGACGCACTTTTGGCTCCATTGACTCTGGCTCCAGTTACATTAGAAAGCTGTCTTCCCTCTCTCTGCAACTGCTCGTCATTTTGGTCTTAAAATGTTCATATTAACCCACTCTACATGATCCTGCTGTTTTTATTTTGCTATTGTGTCAGTAAATCAAGATATGAACCTTAATAACAGACAAATCAGGCGCCTTCTTTCCCCGAGGTTGCTTCCGCTAGCTTTAGCAACAGGTTTGATTGACAGGGTTGCTAAGTTCTTGCTCTTTGCTAAACCAGAGGTGCGAGCTGGAAGGGGCGTTCACTTCACTCCAGACTGGCTCTTTGGTTGCTATGATACCCGCAATCAGAATTCCTAATATGCAACTTGGCTCCAAATTTGCCCCTATAACTGCTCTAGCCTCAATGAGCTTCATTTGACTGGAGCCAAACACTATGAGTGACATCATACTCACTTAGTCCACTCTTTATACAGTCTATGGTTTAGACACACTTTAAGAAAAGAACAAAAAAAAACGTGTCCAGTTCAACCTTTTTGGCGCTGAAAACCAACAAAAATCTGTCTTATAACAACACTTGCTTCACTTTTGCTGACGATCTTTCTGGTACTGTCCCTTGATACTTGAGATCAAAGCACACAGTGAGCATTAGTGAGCAATATCGACTCTCTGAGCAGATGGGCCGCACCAGACACCAGACTTTTACATATTCTCTCAACTTTACTTTCATGCCCAGAATACACATTGAGCAAGTACAAGAACTGAATATATGGTCTATGATTTTTCTTTATTAAACTAAGTGCAAAATACCCAATAAGTTCATTGTTCCAAGAAAAATAACTGGTCTGATTATTTAGCAAATACTCACCACAGAACACTGCTGGCTTTCATTTGCTTCTGGTTTCAGTTTGTATATGACTAATGAAAGAGAAAATAACTTGGGTTTGATTGTTGTAATTTGAAAATATCACAAATTAGTTAATGAAAAAGTGCAAATAATTACCTCTCAGTGATTCATTCATTCAAGAATGTCGTCATGTATAAAACATGGGGATAATAATTGAGGGTCATTTTTCTTTCTTCAATTTGGCCATAACTCCACCTGTAATGATTAGAAATATTGTGACACGTTTTAGAAATAATAAATATTCAGTGCAATATTACTGGAAACAAAAATGTGTGTACCATTCTACTAAATTGAACAACAATATCTCACATACATCATTTTTACATTTTTAGTTTGTCAATTAAACTTTTCCCAGTGCTTAAAACACTTACCTTACTGCACAATATCTGCTCATTTCACCCCTGTAACATCTTAAAGGAATTATAGCTCTTACTGGTAACAATTGTAATTCTGATTTATTCTTAATTACAAAAACGTTGGTGTTTTGGTTCTTGAGACAATTGTCCAATCAGAAAGCAGAATGACCCTCACATGAGACTCTCATTTGGGTTGCCATTTTCAATTCTGAACCTAAAAGGGCTGTCTCTGATCTGAATGGTCTCTACCTAAACCCCAGCACCTGCAGCCAGTCATGAATCAGTGCCTCTGCTGCTGCAGTATGTATATGTCCATATGAGGAAAAACTTGCATGTGTCCTCTATCTGCACATTAAGGTACTGGCAACACAGGATCAGTTGTGATCCTGAAATAAACTGTAAGAGCACATGCTACATACAGTTCCATAAGGCTGTGTTTCATGTGCAAATTCAGAACAGCCAGAGCAATCACCTGTTATTCATACCTTAAAAATGCCCTCAGTCATCGTCTGTTTAGAGTGGCAATTTCTTCTTTTCACTGTTTGCAATCAGTGGCCTTCACACACAGACACACGTTGTTTTTCAACCTGCCAGTCTGCCTTGAGCCTGAATATGGCTGAATAAGAACATGTTCTGTGTGCATTTAAACACACAGTATAGGGTGAATGTTAGACTTCTTGCCTCTTTGATATCAAAAAGTTTTTGAAATTGAGCGTGACCTGTACCTTGAGCATAGCAAAAGGCTGTGTGAAAATAAATGAGGTTTTAATGTCAGGGAGTTTTTGAACGTCAAAGTCACTTCAGGGTTCTTTAAACCAAATGATATTACATGTGATGACATCGCAGACACTTTTACTTAGACTGTGATGGAGAATGCTGTCATTGTCTTCTCTTTGTGACCGCTGGCAGCCATTCCATGCATCTTTCCCTGTCCTTCAGAGAGAGGACAAACATCTATCAGGACATAGAGTCTCATGCTTTATTACACAACAGTGATATTATACAGCGCTATTGGCACTGTTTCTGCAAATGAAGGTTTGATTTATTCAGGGTCATGTTGTCTGTTGGACAATAAGCCAGCTACATAATGTCCTCATGACTATATCCAGTGGAGTTTCAAAGCAAATCCTAATTATTAAAACATATCTATGTTTAAAGGTGTACTATGTAACTTTTCTGGGGGAGGATCCGCCGCCTGCTTGTCTCCATGGAGATGTCTTTACCTCTCCATTGGCATGAAACAGAAGGCAGCTTTCCTGCTTTGAGAGGTGTTGATAATTGGAGCTGAAATGAGCTTGTCTTCATTACTGACAGTGCCGGGGAAAGAATTTATCTCCATACAGTCATGTTAGGGCTCTGCGTATGTGAATGCTGTTAATAGCTGTCTTTAACGTCAAAGAGAGAGCGCACGCCTGGAGGAAAATCTTCCTCCTTTTGCTGTTTGAAACCTTTAAATATACATGATGCACCCATGTGAAGTAATGCTGTTAAATAAGGGCATTGGGCATAGTTACAGTTATTTCACACAGCAAACTGGATTTTTCATTTGCTGTTTGAACCCGGGGAGTGCCCAGTAGTGTGGCAGTAATATTGAGAGGTTGTGTCATGCCAACAGCATCAAGCATTACATTTGGAAACATCTATTTAAGACAAGCGTAAGCTACCCAAACAGTTTTCTGGCAATTTTGTAAACACATTAGCAAATGAATAAGTTAAACATTAGAGTATATAATACAAAAACAGCAGCACGGTCTGTGGAGAGGCTTACTTACATCCTTGTTCTCGGATATTTCGAAAGAATACATTGGTTTCTTTGGCGCAGCAGAATAGTTTTGGTTTCCCTTCCAAGATTACTCCCAGCATGCCGTGATATTGCAGAGAGTAATTGATGTCAGCGGCACGGAGCTTTCTCTTGACTGCATCAAATTCACAATGTTTTTTGACGAGTCCAGGACTGAAGTCCTGGGGAAGGATAAATGTGGACCATGGATTCTCTGAGTTTCAGCTTCCCCTTCTCCCTGGCCAACCTCAAGATCTTCACCTTATCCTGGAAACTTTACCAGGATAGGTCTCTGGGTCCGGACGAGCTGCTGCTGAATATGGGAACGCGGTGCGCCCTCTCCACCACTAGCACCGTGGGAAAGTTCTCCTTTCCGAGGAATGTGGGAATCAACTGACTCATGAAGGTGACCATGTCTCCCCCTTCTTCCTTCTACGGTACATTGATGAAGCGAAGATTGGATCTTCTGCTCCTGTTTTCGAGATCCTCCACTTTCTCCTTCAGGTAAGCATTGTCTTTCTCCAGTGCAAACACTCATTTCAGTAGGTTGCCAATGCTGTCCTCATTTGTGCTTACTCATTGTTATAGTTCAGAGATTTCTCCAGTGATCGAGCCCAGTGTTTTCTGAATGTCCATTAGGCCTGCCTGAACAGTTTCAAGTTTCATGTCCAAGTGGGTATTTACCTCAGCAGTGATTTGTCCTTTCATTTGTTGAATCGTGTCCCACATGGATTGAAGCGAGACCTCTGCCATGACACATGACAAACACACTTGAAAAAAGTCTCAAAGAAAACCCGGTTGTGACAGAAAGTACAGATATCAAAGTCCAGATGTTGCTCTATCACTGGCAGTTGCAATCTCGGCCCTGGTTTAGCAGCAAAAAATCATGAAATAGTCAGAGGCCTGAAACAGATGCTCATGCTGCTGTGACCATCTTGTGAATGAATTCACAAAAAGGTAAGAATTACTAACCTTCTTGCCAGACTTGTGGCACAAACCTACCAAGAAATTGGAAACCTGCAAACAAAACAAACCAAAACAAAAAGGTCCTTGTTGCCATAAGGTGACTTTCCTAATGCATTCCTAGCATCCTAATTATTCACAGTAACTAGCTTGCTAATAGCGCACCAGCCTCACTTCCTGGTTTGCAGGTGATAAAAACATTTTAGAAGCAGACAGCACACATATGTCTCATTTTGTCCCTAAGTGCTGATTTTACAATGTATCTGTACTAGGACAAAAATATTTTTACTTATTACATAAAAAAGTCAGGCAAGTCCCTTTAAGGGTCATTGACTAACAGCTGGACTGTCAGCGCCCAGTGCCTAAGTTTGGCTCATGCACTTTTTGATTATTATCCTTGACTTTAAATCTGGCAGCTGCCACCTGAGGAAAAGCAAACTAGAGAATGGACCAGTTATGTGGAAACTCTTCTCTAACCCATGCACTGAGATTTCACAAATACTGGCAACCCGAGGTGAGCAAATCAAGAAGCAAGACACATGCATAGACAAGCTCAAACCATCTGCCCTGTGCCAACAGTGCAGCGGATATATAATATAAAGTGATCCAGAAATGTGTCGGGAATGTACACAGGCCTCTAAAATTAGTAACATCAAGTGTTGTTTTTCCACTGGTGCTGTTCAGGAAGTGTGACATATGAACATAACACAAATGGAAGGATGGCCCACAAGTGAACTCTGGTGTGAATGGAAAGTCCTGCTGGTCTATTTGGTCAACATTGGAAAAGCTATTTATGAAGTAAGTGCACTGAAAAGGAGTAATAAACACGTTTGCAAAACTATAATCAAAACCATAGCCGCAAATCAATTTTGCAGGAGACTTTTGTAAATGAACTCAAATAAACAAGCAAACAAAGTAAACAAAATGCATGTGTTTGACCAACATAATAATCAATAAATAGTCCTGAGTGCAACGTGAGTACAACTGACCGGAATTTTGAAGCATTTAGCCAAAGAAGGAGGCTAGAAGGTAAGCTAACTGCCGCACATTATCATGACATATAAAAGATACATGCTGCGAGCTGTTTGATTTAAATTTGAGTTAAGCATGAGTGAGAATTTTAGGAATAAAGCATAACACCAATCAGAGTGCTCCTTACATAGTGACTGGAGACACAGATTCCTAAAACAACTCTCCCAACAAAATCCCAAATTGCCTCTTTTAGCACAATGTAATATAATCTCTTCTACTCATAATCATATTTGAAAATCGCCTGAGTAATTACATTTAAATTCTGGAAGCCATTTTGTGAGAATATGACCTTCTTGTAAAAGTGTGTTTTAAGCTGAATGATGAGACAGTGGAGCAGCTTGTATTGCTTTCAAAGGAATCATTCTCTGGGTGGATGATGGGCTGACTCTCCAACTGCTGCCTGCAATGGATCCTGGATCGGACTCAAGGTTTGCACACCACCCTTAAAGACTTAGCGGACAGAAGCATCCATCAAGTCCCATAAATTATTCACATTTTCAACCTGATCATAACGCCCATGTGTCATCACAATGCCCCCAGGAAAGATTGCCTATTGTTTCCTTCCTGCAAGCTTCCGATACTGTCACTCACTTTGTATGGAAATGGAAACGCCTAAGCAACAAACCTGAAAATAAGCAATTAGTAGCATCAACCACCCCAGTCTCTGAACAACCGCCTTTTCTCCAAGGGATCCGTGCTATTGAAGCTGAAATTGTCCTTGGTGGTGTTTCTTGTCATTCATCCTGGGAGAGTTTACGAATCCTTATCCTGTTCCTGTCAGTGTAGGCAGACTTCACTTTCTATTCTACTACGTTCTCTGCGCCTGTCTCGCTCACACCTTTCTCCAGTTTTACTCAGCATGTTTTTTTCTTTTGGTTTAGACCCTTTTTGTTTTTGGGCATTTTCAGGTGAAGCGGGGCCCCTTGGTATTCTGATCACATAGCATCTCTCCATTACCTTGTCAGTGGCAGCATGCGGCGAC
>KN484453.1:2210-22904 GCA_000787095.1 Periophthalmodon schlosseri
TGGGCGTATACTAGTCTATGTGTCTTATACTTGTTCTGATACAGCTCAAGATCATTCTAAAGCTATTCAGGAAAGGTTCATTTCTGTCCTGTTGAATGTGACTTAGTATTGGTACTTGCTCAAATGAGTATCTAGTTTCAATACAAATTTTAACATCTCTTAGAATCTGATTTTCAATACTTTTGACGACCCTACCCTCCATCACTATCTACACTTCTCCGTTGTTTTTCTTTCACTTCTTTCTCATTTTTTCTTTCTTTCTCACCTCTCTCTCTGTCCCCTTCTTTACTCCACCCTCTATCAGTCTCCTACCATTCTTACACACTACCTAGAATTTTTTTTTTTATCTCTCCTCCATGTTTCACTTTATTTTTTATCTCCTCTCTCTCATTCTGTCTTTCACCATCACCACCCTCTTTTTTTCCCACCACTCTCTCCCCCTTTCTCTATCCCACCTTTTACTCCACCATCTCTCTCGCTCTACCTTTTTATTTATTACCTCTCCTACCCCCCTTCTATCTCCTCTGTTACTCTTCTCTCTCAATTTTTCTCTCTTTACTCCACCCTCGCTCACTCCCAAAGACTGTGGTCTTGGTATAAATGGCCATAGCTAACCTGCTAGCCTGCTAGCGTTCCAAACAGGAAGTGAGCATGGCGCCATTGACTCTGGCTCCAATTCACTTTCTATTGAAACGTTAGCTTCACACCACCTAGCATGGTTTTGGTTACATTTGAACATAGAAGTTTGCAGAATTTTGTTAGCTGTTTAAATTAGCACAACAGAAACAAACCAATCAGGTGCCTTCTTTCCCCGAGGTCGCTCCTGCTAGCGTTAGTAACAGGTTTACTTGACAGTGTTGCTAACGCCTGCTCCCTGCTAAACCAGCGGTGTGGGTGGAAAGGGGCGTTACCTTCACAAGCCCTGCTCCGGATTGGCTCTTTGAAATTCCGACCGAGTAGCAACCAAATACTCTATGGAACTCTAAATTCTCCCCTATAAGTGCTAGCCTCCATGAGTTTCATTTGGCTGGAGCTGAACACTATGGGAGGCGTCCATGGAAGTATAATAAGATCTGGAAGATGAACCAAAGATGACACTGTGTTGTTTTCAATGGCCTGTGCTCAATGGAGTGAAATGCCTAAAGAGTTTTTTTCTTCCTCCTTCCTGAATACTGGCCTAAATTTAAAAATTCTAAAAAATTCATGTGAAAATACAGAAAACAGTCTCTGGTTACCCCCTTATATCCGCCCTCTTTCTCTCTTTTCTCTCCCTTCCTCCCTCTCTGTTTGTAGTTTGTCATTTTTACATAGGCCCTTAGGGAGTGAGTAGTGGACAGTAAATCAGTTTAACAGCAGAGGAAGTATCAGGTTAGATTCCTGTGTTACTGTGACCACTGGAGTGAATCTGACACAAGTAAAACCGGAGCACACCACTATAAACCACAGACTGAAGAGGTGAGTAAAGAGCTCTTTACAAACAGCACCCCCCGGTGATCTCTGGCTGCTGCCCTCGCTCGTACAAACATGTCAATAAAAGTCCAAGGAGTGGTTGTGTGCGCTGCAGGGGAGTAATAAGATGATATATTCTGAATTACGCAAAGATGCATAAATGAAACAAAACAGATGTCCAGTGATTCGAATAATAGCTCAACAAAGTAATTTCTTTTGATAATATAGTAGAAAGAGTTAAGAAATTAGGGATGAGGACATGGCAGCAGCTAACAACTCAAAGCTAATGGAGAAAAGAAAGATACAAACTCTTTGAACTTGCTGCTAAACACCATTTCCACAACATGATATAAAGTGAACCTTAACTAAATAAAGATGAATAAGATATATGTTGGAGCACACACAGCTTTACGCACAGCACCCTCCACTGGCTCCAGAAGTGGCTTCACATACCTGCTCCTCCTCTGGACAAACAAAAAGGGTTTGGCTCATAGACTGTATAAAGAAGTGGACTAAGGGAGTGACATCACCTGTAGTGTTCAGCTACAGTCAAATGAAGCTCATCGAGACTAGCAGTTATCGGGAGACTTTGAAGCCAAGTTCTATATTTGGAATCCTAACCGCAAGTATCACAGCAACCAACCAACCAGGCTGTTGAAGGTAATGCCCCTTCCCGCCTGCACTGCTGGTTTAACAGGAAGTGGGCAATGTGGTCAATCAAACCTGTTGCTTATGCTTGCAGGAGCAATCTCAGGGAAAGTGCCCGATTTGCCAGTTATGTTATGTTCATTTCTTGATTTACGGACACAATAGCAAAATAAAAATACCAGATCATGCAGAGCGGGTTAAAACCAACATTTTAAGTCCAAAATGACGAGTCTGACACTAAAAGTTCCCTGTGGCTGCAGCCAATGGGAAGCACCATGATGACTAGCTCCTAGAACCGGCTTTAGCCTTTAGTGGGCCCTAAGAAGAATTTGTCTTGGGGGCCCTCACCACATCAGCAACACTAACAGAGCTCAACTACTGATGGCTCAAATCCCACATTGCATCTTGATACTGCGGATACTCTACAGATCTCTACAGATTACAGGCTGTATAAATAACACACCATACAGAAAGATGCGGTCACAAGCTTTTGTATAGACATCAAGAATCTTAAGTAGTAAGAGTAAATACGTATCAAACGGTATCAAAATAGGTGGTGCATTATAATGTGGCCCTGTTGGCTAAAGAGACAATATACTTGTAAAAACTATAAAATGACTTATGATATTGATGCTTTTACAAGAACAGGTTGTTTAGACTAAACCAGTTTTAACATAAGCCCCACTAAATATACTTTTTCCTTTATATATTTATGTTTGATGTGATAAACACTGTCAAGAGCAAGTGACTGAAGTCAGTCAGTTGTTAATAGATTAGTATGCATAAGTAAATACAATATTGGCTATAACATTGAGTCAAATTGTGTTGATATAACAAAAAACATAAGGCTATGTGTTGAATACCATATTGTATTTGTTTATACTAATAGCAAGTAATGTATTGTTGTCAATTAAATCAGTCTATTGATTGTAACTGATTGTCACTTAATGCAATGCACATTAGATGGTGCCAAACCACTTTTAAAACTGTGACAAAAGAATAAAAATAGAGAACATTTTCGATTTATTATTTTATACAACAGGATGCACTCATCATAACCAAAAACACAATTAAAAGTCAAACAGGTAGAATAAGAAAGTGCTTCAATCCAAACTGACCAAACATGAGCAGGTATAGCATCACAGTGCTGTAAAGGTAAATATCAAATAAAAGATTGCACTCATAATAAACTTAAAACACATCAGACAATAAAAATACCAATGTAATAGCTTATGCTTTTATAGAGTGCAAAATAAATAACAATCAGACAAGAGTTTCCTCTAATTATGCAGTGCAAAATGTCTGTACACTCAATATAACATCACAAATTGAAGTACATATAAGTAACACTGCAAAACTAACTCAATGAATTGCTCTAAAGTGGGTACAATGATTGATTCTAGAACTTCATTAGAATTTTATCCTCCTGCATTGTCAGATGCAAAGTCATTTATGACATCACTGTAACTAATCTCCTTCCCAACCTGGTGGTTAATGCTCATCATTCCTAGTCCTGAAAGACACTCTTGTGCCATAGTTGACCTCAGGTATGTTTTGATTAACTTCAGCTTTGAGAAACTCCTTTCTGCAGATGCCACTGTTACAGGTAATGTGCAGGCTATTCTGAGTCTGCTAACTGGCTAACAACAATACACTACACACACACACACATAATTTACAGGCAGGTAACACGATCATGAAAATGTTAAGACATGACTTTCACTACTAGGAAAGAAGGATGCGTGGCCGGTCGCAAACACAACACACAACACGCACTGCGCGCGTACTGCATGCAATGTATATTATGGGGGTTGCCAGATTGGGGCCCTCTTGTGGCCTTGGGGCCCTAAGCAGCCGCTTAGTCTGCTTATAGGCTGGGCTGGCCCTGCTAGCTCCACATGCAGTTTGGTTTAATACTTGATTCTTGACTCCAAAACCAAAAACTAGAGCCATGTAAGTATCATCTCCATATGGGAAAAGTGGGTGCGACTGTACAAATATACCAGGGGCTCAGCATCTGAGCAGGCTAAGGTACGCCTGAATGTGCATGCTTGTAAATGGTTCAAGTAGTGTAGTAGAGCAGAATATATTAATAGTGTAATGATCTGATATTTTGTGTTTACCTCAGAGTTGACACCTTTTTGTTGTTCTGTTTATGTGTTGTTGTTGTTGTTAATGTAACTGCTTTTGTTTGTGACACTTGGTTGCTATGCTGATGAATGGATGTGAAGATTCTATTTGTCATTTACTGTCAGTTTGTCAGTTTTGGAGACTGGCTCTAGTGAGTTGAGACTGCTGTTGTTTTGGCTCTTGTTTTGGTGTGAGTTATGGCGTACAGTAGTCCTTGTGTCCAGAAAATAAACAGCCAGAAGAAATTTGGCGTGTTTCCTTACACCAGAATGTTACAATATGTTATTATGTGAACTTTATCATTTTACAAATTTGTGGGCCTTGCTATGGATTTCAAAATAATAATCAGCATCAGAAAATCTTGGATATCAGCCACAAAACAAACAGTAGATTGGATGTCAGTATTAACTAAAAAAAAATGGATCATTAGAAATCCAATATATCTCCAGATAACAGATTTAGACGTTCTGGTCTAACAAAGCGCGTGTAGCCTCATTGTCAGGTAACTTGGCTGATCTTGTGTGAAAGTCTTCATAAACACCATCTGTTCGGGAAAGCAGCTAAAGATCAAACCTGTGACAGAGTCCTGCTGAGAGACCTCTACTGAGACTCAGGGATTTAACATTCAGCCAATATGTCGCCAGCACCACTCATAACAAGGAGAGGATATCAGAATGATCCATGGTTTAAAATTTATACTGACAAGAAGTCACACGGTTTGTAAACTAGGACTGAACAATATCTGTATTGCAATAAGATCTGTTAAAAAAAAGGTCTAAAAAATTTTGAATTTATCGTGTTATCTTGTATTTAGAGTGATTTGTGCATGTTTGAGTAATCTTTATACTTCTGTATTCAAGATGTCATTCTTCTGATCTACCCCCTTTTTCACTACCACTGGTACATGTGCACTGCTCTGTACTTACTTAATCGGCGATACCTTTGGCACCATCCGCTAGGTTGTGACAAATCCGTTGCTCATTAGTGTAATGTTGCTGTGCACCGTTTTGTTGTGATGAGGTTTATGGTGAAGTATCAAAGGAGCAGGCAGGAGCTGCAATTTTCCAACCCGTATGTCAGCTTGCTTCTTTTATGGATGAATATTACGATTTAAAATGTCCAAATTATCACATAATGATCCACGGATGTCACAGACTATAGCTTCTCAGCAGATAAAAGCAGAATATGTCTTCTTAGAAAAACATGTTACATGACATCGTATGAATTTCGATATCGGGATAGACCCCCAAAAAATGGAGGCCTTCATTTTTGTGTATGTTGCCCACCAGCAGTGTTTACTTTTTTTTTCTTCTCTTCTATTTCAACAATAGTTCCACACATAGAGTAACCCTGGTCGCTGCCCTCCATCAGGAATTCAAATTCAACCATCAAAATCCTGATTTGCAAATTTGACAACAATGAAACATGTTGAACGCTGAGGAATGATGAGGAGAGGGTGAAATTTTTTCAGCCATTTTTTATCTATAAAATAAAATGTAATTTTCAACATTAAATCATAGAACTTTCTTTTCTATTCCC
The DNA here is from genome assembly GCA_000787095.1 of Periophthalmodon schlosseri. Taxonomy (NCBI): domain Eukaryota; kingdom Metazoa; phylum Chordata; class Actinopteri; order Gobiiformes; family Gobiidae; genus Periophthalmodon; species Periophthalmodon schlosseri. Next base: position 7,977 of record KN484453.1, read on the forward strand.
ATGTAGTCTTATATCTGTGTAATCCCTCAGTCGTCCAGGTAGGTTCCATATTGGTCCATGGGTGTATAGTAATCTGTGTGGTCTCATACTTGTTCTGATAAACCTCAAGATCATTCTAAAGCTATTCAGGAAGGGTTAATTTCTGTCCTGTGAATGTGACTTTTTTAGTATTGGTACTTGCTCAAATGAGTATCTAGTTTAAATATAAAATTTTTGTATCGCTTAGTATATGATTTTTGATACTTTTGACGACCCTACCTTCCATCATTATCTACACTTCTTCTCCTTTCTGTTTTTCTTTTGCTTCTCTCATTTTTTCTTTCTTTCTCACATCTCCCTCCATTTCCCCCTTTACTCCACCCGCTGTCAGTCTCTGTCAAGATCCCAGTCTGCCTTGTATTTTGTGCCGTTTTTCCCCCTCCCTTCTGTGTCAGAGCCTGGAGCTGGGTGGAGATTTGGGCTCCTCCCATGCACACCTGCAACTAATTGCTAATCAAGCTGCACCTGGGGAGGACAAAGGTATCCAGGAACTGGCACTCAGCGCCAGATCGTCCGTGTATCCACAGTGGTACAGCTCTGCTTGGCTCAGTCTCATGTTTTTGCAATTATTACTCTTTTCTAAGTTGGATGTTGTTGCTCCTCGTCAGATCCCGCTCCCTGGACCCGCCCAGCTCCTCTGTCTCCGACCCTGCTCTCCACGACCGGTACGGCTTACCTCGTCTCTGACCCCGCTGCCCACGATCTACCCCAGGACTACTGCGAACAACCCCACTCTAAACTATCTGATCAATCTACCTTCATTTGCACATTTAAAGCTGTAAATAAACATTGTTTAACTGTTCCCCGAGTTCTGTCTCTTTGGTCCCCCGTCAGTCTCCTACCTTTCTCACACCCTACCTATCATTTGTATCTCTCCTTCTACGATTCCCTTTATTCTTTATCTCCTCTCTCTTGTTCTGTCTTTCACCATCACCACCCTCTTTACTTCCCTCCCTCCCCCTCTCTCTACCCCACCCTTTACTCCACCATCTCCCTCTCTCTCTACCTCTTTTTTTTCCTATCCCCCTTCTATCTCCTCTGCTCCTCAACCATCAAAATCCTGAAAATGACTTGCTGATTTGACAATAGATCCATAGCAATTGCTACGGATCAGACCTGGACGTCTGAGGGACTACACAGACATGATTTGACAATAACAAAACGTGTTGAAAGCGCCTCTGTGTCAAAATGTCACGCTCTCCTCATCACACCAAAGTCCAAAACGTGACAGTTCACACCTGCAGAGGTGGCTCAGGCACGGCTCTACCATTGGATGCACACGAGAGAGAGAAACTGTCAAACTCAAACGCGATGGATCTATTTTCTGCCCCATTTCATTAATTTTGACAACACCAATGATGCAAAGCATTTATGATAAAACTGTTATTTTACAGAAAAGATAGAAGTAGAACTAATCTGTAGGGTTCATTTTTTACTGTTGTGTTATTGCACTGATAATGTGTCACATACATTTATTTAAAGAACACATATTGTGCTTGAGCCTGCTATATAGTTATAACCTACGACAAGAAACAAGACAGCTGACTTCCACATTAGAAAACTGCTCACTGTGCTCACTAGGAGCAGACGTCTCAAATGTCATCACAACAAAGAGTCTGCAACTCCGATGGATAGCTGCAGATCAAGCTAGTGAGTAACAATTTTTTTTCATTTTTACCAAAATGACTATAAATCACCAATTAAGAAAATAAAACTGAAAAACAAAGTAAGCAGATAGTAGTGGGTGTATGCTGGTGGTGGTTAAAACGGGGATTAATCTGTAATATGGCGTCTTGAAAATAAGTGATTAAAGATTGCTCAAACATGCACAAATCACTCCAAATACAACTTCAAATGGGTAAAGGGAACAACTATAACATGGTTAAAAGTTCTGAAAAACTGATTTTGCAGGATTGGTCAGCTTAAGGTGCAGTACATAACTTTTCTGGTAGAGGGTTGGACATACTTGAAATGTTGTCACCAAATCATAGTGATATGGCGTATTACATATTAATAATGTCCTGTTACTTTACCTTAGATCACAATGTTATTTTTAGGTGCCATGTTAGAGACTGGTCTTGCTCTGCCCTTTAGAGGCTCACACGACTCAAAACTATGTGCTTGCCAGAATCCAAACCCTTTCTCCTCCTGTTCAGGTTTTGTCGCCAGATCTCATGGGTCAGGTCCAGGACCACAGCAGACAGCTCTCTGTACAGGCCGGATGTCCGGTTGGTTTAGAGTAAACTCTACATAGTTATAATGTATGGATGGATGGCCTTTTAACACACATTTCTCTAAAACGTAGATATCATATTTAAGATTTTACTAAAAGCCCAGTCATTTTTTTTTTTTAATTTTTTATTTTGGTGAAGTTTATAATTTTAGCCTATTTGGTTGGACACGGGCAGCAAAAATGACAGAGGTAAAACCATTATATTACATAATATAACATTAATAAATTGCACAATACAATTACACTTAGAATAATAAAAATAAAGTAAAATAAAATAAAGTTTAAACTAAAATTGGAGAAATTGTCCCTGCATTTTAGATGGAATTTTCAGTGTCGGGTATTCTGTTTAGAACTCAATGCTACTCACTATTTTTGTACTTTTCATTCAACTTTTTTCCATCAATGGCCACTTGACAAATGCAAAACTATGATAAATATTGATCATAGGCACCATCAGATCAAACCAAGTCATAACAAAAAAAAAAAAAAAAAGAAAACTAAGTATTGTAGTAATATCTACGCAAATGCATTCCTTTAGAAGAAAACAGGGCCAGCCTAGGAGAACCAGGCGGTCGCCTAGGGGACCATCAGGTGGAGAGGGCACCAAATTGCAGTCATTAAAAAAAATAAATAAATAAATAAAGTTGAAATAAAGGTGTTCCACATTCTTTAATCTCCTTAGTGATTGGAGTCTTTTTGAAAGAAAAAAAAACTAAAATAAAAATCTGAAATGGGCTCCAAAAGACCTAGGGCCGTCCCTGCAACAAAATAACACACAGTTCTTCACCAACACATCTGGGCCCATGACCCAGGGATATTTCCCATTAAGAATCTATCCATGTTTTTTTTATTATTATTATTCCTTTAGGGAGATTTGTCCTCTATATTTTGCCCATCCTTCAACCATTGCCTCAGGGGTTAAACCTGTCAAGAGCAGTGGGCAGTGCAGCACCAGGGATCCATCTCCAGGCAGAAAACCTTGGTCTTAGCCAGGAGCTGTTTCGGGTTTACAGGGAAGTGAATGCCCAGAGGCAACCAACCCAGACATAAATAGAACATGCAAACTTCACAGAGTGAAGCCCCACCCGATTTGGGAATAGAACCTGAGACCTCCTGGCTGTGAGCATCTCTGCTACTTCCTAAGTGATAAAATCCATTCAGTATATTACTTACTCACTGCAACTCATTCATGACTAAACTGAATGGTTTCTGTCTTTGAAAAAAACACTATGTAACTTCTCTGATGGCGGGGCTGCAACCTGCTTGTCTCCAAGGAGTTGTTACTAATGGTATTCAACTTCTCTATATCCAAAGAGAAAAGAAGGTGACACCACTAGGGCAAGTTACAGACAGATCTTCAGAGAGGTGAGCCCAATCACTGTAAGAATGCAAATTTATCAAGAAATAAAACACCTGTAACTGAATATATGCAATATAGATTTAATGTAATGCCATACTTTCCAGACAAAGCAATAACATCTCCATGGATTACAGATTGTGGGGTAGGGCTGTAAGATTAATCACAATCAAATCAAAAATTGGAATTTGAATGGATGCAATTGGCAAAACACAAAAGCTGCACTTACTGAAGTACCATCATTTCCTCCACAAACAAACAGAATGTCCTATCTTATGCTGCATAAAAACTGCTAACCCTGTAGTTTAGATTTGTACAATTAATGCAATACTTAGGAGCTTTCCAGGCAAAATGATAAAATCTCCATGGACTAAAGCTTATAGACCCCCAGGAAAAGTTACTTAGTGCATCTTTAAGTGTGGTTCTAATTATTGGCTGGGATATGGACCCTAATTGTTAGGAAGTTGACAGAGATTGTAATGGTTTCCAAAATTCTCCAGAACCTCCCAAATCTCTAAAATCTTTGAAAAGAAACAAATGAAAAGGCTCAAACTGTCAGGGAAATCAGCGAGAAGTAAAATGCCTTAAAGGGACGGCTGTGTTTAACCACTGGAATAAACAGTGTGGGGTACTGTAAAAGCTCAAAGCCTGAAGCAATAGATAATTGACCCCGCTCACCTTTAAAACTGTTACATTCAGACAAAGCAAGAAAGGTTGTGTGTGGCATCTTTCACAAGCAAAAACTAAAATAAAAATAAATTAGGATGCAAAAAAAAACCCAAAAAAACAATAATAACTAATGCCAAATCTTTATTACCAATAAAACTAAATAATAAATCAGTATTTAAAAACAGGTAAGAAGTGAATTGTTGTTGCTGTCAATTACATAAGGCTGCACTGCCAAAATTGAATATCTGACCTTGCTTAAAGTGCATATGACAGGTTTTCAGACTTTTCATGTTTTCTAATTATGACTTGGTTTGGTTTGTTTGGTATTAAGCCGTGTTCTTCTCCCAAACTAAAAACACACTGTTCCACCTTTTGATGTCATGTGGTAATACAGGAAGTGCTCCACTGTGTTATTAAACTCCATATATCTTCACTACAATCATTTGGATGATTTCAGCCCTGGAACTGCCAATCTCTACTGAACTAAAGGTAAGAAGTAACTTGAAAACTACCCCTATATGACATCACAAGGTGGAACAGAGCATTTTGAGCTTTGGAGATATAGTCAGACTAATAATAAAGGGTTACTCAAACATGTGTGAATGAAACAATGGAACAGAGATTTTGAGCTTTGGAGATATAGTCAGACTAATAATAAAGGGTTACTCAAACATGTGTGAATGAAACAAAACACAACTCCAGGTATGTTTTTGAGGAGTTAACAGCGTTATAACATGGCTTATAGCTCACAGGAGTCAATTTAGCGTAATATAAAACAATAATTTTTAAAGGTCCTACAAATATAATTTATTTGTAATAGTCTAATCATAAGAATGTGAATGAATGAAATATTGTAAATTTATGCTGGATTTATGTTGGATTTTGGTCTCATCAGACCAAAGCACCTTCTGCCACATGTTTGCTGTGTCCTCCAAATGACTTCTAGCGAACTGTAAATGAGACTTCTTATGGATGGTTTTCAACAATGGCTTTCTTCTTGCCACTCTTCCATAAAGACCAGATTTGTGTAGTGCACGACTAATAGTTGTCCTGTGAACAGATTGCCCCACCTGAGCTGTGGATCTCTGCAGCTCTTCCAGAGTCACCATGGGCCTCCTGGCTGCATCTCTGATGAGTGCTCTTCTTGTTTGTTCTGTAAGTTTTGGTGGACTGCCATGTCTGGGTAGGTTTGCAGTTGTGCCATACTCTTTCCATTTCCGGATGATTGATTGAACAGTGCTCCTTGAGATGTTCAATGCTTGGGAAATCTTTTTATATCCAAGCCCCGGTTTAAACTTCACCATAACTTTTTCTCTGACCTGTTTGGTGTGCTCCTTTGACTTCATTTTGTGGTTTGCTCCCCAACACTCTCTTAACAAACTTCTGTGGCCCAACACTCTCTAAACAAACTTCTGTGGCCTTCACAGCACAGGTGCATTTATACTGAGACAAGATTACACACAGGTGGACTCTTTATAGTCAAAAGGTCAACATTCAATCTTTCCAAAATCATCAGGCAACTTCTAAAAGCAAGTGGTTGCATTCAAGAAAAAGGGGGCTGAATACTTTTGCACGCTGCACTTTTAAGTTTTTTATTTTTAAAAAATTTGGAAATCTTGTAAAATATTTCCTTCCACTTCACACTTGTGTGCCATTTTGTGTTGCTTATTCACATAAAATGCTAAGAAAATGTATTTAAATTTGTGGTTGTGATGTGACAATATGTGAAAAAGTTCCAGGGGTATGAATACTTTTGCAAGCCACTGTACCGCACGAAAATTTTAGAACTACAAGAAAGATGCAATTTTAAGCTATGTTTTGTTTAAATGAATCTAACCTATCATATGCACTATAAATAAATACATAAAATATCAAACAGGATATAAAGACTTGACCCTTTTTGCATTCTGAACTTTAAGGTATGTTTCTTTTCATCTGTCTCTCTCTCTCTGCCCCTGTCCTCTGGTCTAATCTTTGTGATAGTTGCTGGAGTTTGCTGACCTTTAAAATGATTCTCTGCTCTTCAGCAGCGCTTCACAAAGACAGATGAAACTTGTGAACTGTTCCGATCAGCGTCCAGAGTTCCTACACTGAAGCTCTAAGTGGTAATAAGTCCACAAAACTAAAGGTATCAAGAAGAGTCCAGCTTTCACAGGCAGAGACAGCACTGTGATGTATGAGCGGACATTACCACACTAAAGACTAGGGCTGACAATATATCTCAAATCAAAATCAAAATTTAAGATGGATGGTCCAAAGTTATACATCACTCCTAATGCATTTCTTGCATCCTAGTTATTCACTATTTATAAGCACTTTCTCAACCTTAAGGTTAAGGCTTTATTGTCCCTGCAGAGAAATTTGTCCATTGCATTTGACCCATCCTTCAATGCTGCTAGGTTGGAGTAGTGGGCAACAATCTCCATGATCTTGTTGCTAACCTAGGTCAAGACTACCTTCGTTGAAGGATTTGACCCATTGTGCATGTTTTGGGTTTATGAAGGAAACTGGAGTGCCGGAGGAAACCCACCCAGACACAGGGAGAAATATGCAAACACAGAAATGCCTGGGCGCCCTGGAGATTGAGCCCGAAACCTTCCTGCTGTGAGGCGTGAGTGCTAGCCACTCAGCCACTGTGCTGCCCAAAGGCCAGAGCGGAGTTTGCTGTCACTGTAATGCTAACAACAACTAGCATGGTAACAGCGCACCAGCCTTACTACCTGGTTCATGCATGATAAAAAAAAAACGCTTCATGATTAGAAGCAGACAGCACATGGTCTCACTTTGACCCTAAGAGCTCCTTTTACAATCTATCTGTACATACTTTACAATGTGAAAAAATCAAGTATGTGTCTGAAAAAAATACTATCATAGAATTTGTCTCATCTTTGAATATTTAACTGTCAACCTGGAAATGTCAACATCTCAGCAGGGGCACCACATATGCATTATATTTAAATGTATTTGTGGGTTTCAGCTCCCTGTTCTAGGTGACATTTTGGGGACTTTTCACCATTTAAGAGATATAATATTTAGTTTTAAATTGGTAACTACTATGACAACAGTCCTAATTTGTCATCATTAAGGCCGCTTTGTTTCTCAACCAGTCACCTCCCTTTGTGCTGTTAAACAAGTTCCTCTCAAATAACATTATGGTCTCAAGCTAGCTAGCATTAGCCAACAGTTTTTCAGTTAGTCACCCTCATCTTTTATCTGAAAATCAAACACCTAAACAGGACTATAAACGCTGGTATTGATCACAAGTTCCTGAAACTGTGTTGTTTAAATCAATTGTGCTTTTTATCTTGAGTTTTCAGACAATCTAAAGAAACTTATCAGGCTGAATTTGCTAATGTGAGTGAGGGGCTCATGGCGCAGATTGGCAGCCTCACTTCCGTCAGTCTGTCCCAGGGCAGCTGTGGCTACAATAGTAGCTTACCACCATCGGGTGAATGACTAATGCACTGTAACGCACTTTGGGTATCTTGAAAGGTGCTATATAAATCCAATGGTTATTAATTAATTAATTAATGTGTGCAGTGCGTCACCATGGTAACTGACGAATATTCTGCCATAGACCTTTAATGATAGTTTGCTCTTACCTATGATATCAAACCACCACTGGCGTTGCGTCTCTGTGAGGATGATGCCCACCAGGTGATTGACAGGTTCGGTTTCCATGACGGCGAAGTTGAACTGTGGCTCTTCAAATATGATCGGCTCAGAGACAGGGGGCGGGACCGATATCCATTCTATGTCTAAGCGTGCCGTGCTGGACCGCGCTGGTTTGCCCTGGTCCATGGCTTTAATCTGGAAGAATTAACATAGAGATTAAATTTAGAGGTGCATGAGGGAGGACAGACGCAAAGTTATATTGGTAATGTGACAGGGAGAAGCCATTTTGATTAATTAGGATTCAAATAGACATGTGAAGGACAAGCTAAACCACATACATACATTTCAATCTACTGCTTGCATAAAGCATGATAAATTAAAATCTTCAAAAGTTATTTATTTATTTATGTCAATAATTTTGCATTCTAACTTTTGAAGAAAAAAAATACACTTCTGTTTTACTGCTGGTGACAGCAGTGCATTTTAATAATTATTGCAAAGTTGAGGTTCTTATTTGTTTTTTCTTGTTTTTATTTTTTTAATGACAGGTGGAGCACAGATCACAAACACATTTTGATCCTTCTTAGGAAAATAAGTCATGATACTAGTGCCAATGCTATAGATGTTAAAACGCATCATACACTGTACGAAATGTTCACAAAAAAATTTGGTCATTATTTGGCCAAATTCGCTTCAGTAGTACCTGTAGTTACATGAAGTGATTTTTATGACGTCTGCTTATTATAATATAATTGCTGGGTTTCAAATGACATTACAACATTCTATAAGCCAATAATATTTAATACAGATGGGTTACCTGGCCAGCCAGAACCACACATTTTGTTTTGACAAATCTTTACAAAGACGAGTGAATCAGTATCTCTGAAATCTCCCTCTGAAATTGGGAGCGGTCTTCCCGATTTTAGAGGAAGTGATTGACAGGTGGATTAACCAATCAGAGAGACACATGGTCTGTCCGCGTCAAAAACAAACATAGCTGCTTACGTGTAAAAAAAAGAAGCTAAAAACAGCATAAAGGGATTGAGAAACAGCATGTATTTTTTTCAGAATCAACAATCGAAGCCCCAAACTATTACTTATCGCAGGTAAAATAACTATTGTCTGGTTCCAGCCGCTTCTGGACTCGAACAGAATGTAGAAGAGACTGGCTTGTCAGGCAAACAGATGGGGACAGCTAGAATGAATATTATTAAATTTGCATTTTGTTGTTATATACCGAGGTCTTCTCACTAATCGAATATTATCATATGAATTTACCTTTGTGATATTTCATGCCAAAGTACATTGTAATCAATGGAGAATCTCGCTTTTGCCCCCATCTAGGAGAATGACATCATAATATTCTAGAATCTGAAAACTACCAATATAACTACATTCAAAACAGACCAATGCTTTAACTTTAATACAGGAAATTTATGGCATTTAAAATGTAGCAAACAACCTAACGTGTTTGTAGACAGACTTGTTATCCAGTAGAGTGAGTTTCCATTAGCTCATTGATCAGTGATTTATGTGAACTGACAGAAGCAGACAGGAGAAGACAGGGGCAGATAGGAGCAGTGGTGACAAGCTATCAGAGGTAATGACACAGTTTAGACCACACACAGGGACACTTTCAGACAGGAGATCAGCAGCAGACTAACCACCATGACACACTGACACTCATGGATACTGAACAGGTTTATATAGAGCAGGGAGAGAGTTTTATAATATGGTCCAGTCAGTAATACCATAAATAAAGACTGAACTATTTGAAAAGAGAAATTTGCATTGTTGTGTAGCACTTAAGGTGCTTTCATATCCATATCCAGATACTACAAAAAGTAGTAGTAGTAGTATCTGGATATGGCAATGTAGTTACCTTTACCATTAGTACCAGAGTGAAAGGGAGGATAGACCAGATCAGACAGATTTTAGATACGAAGGAGCCTTAGAGGGTAACAACAGGGGACACTGACAACACTTTGAGTTAAAGTGGGAAAAAAAAAAAAAAGTATTAAAAGTTGAATTATGAGTGGATTCAAGTATTGTTTTAAAATGAACAAAAATAGTGCACGCTTACACCCAAAACAAATAAATTATACCCGGGTATATTATAGTCCTTTTCAATGTCTGTTACTGTTTGGTTACAAACACATTGAAAGAACATTGAACAGTCTGGTTACAAGCTACCAGTTCTCTCATCTCTATGGGCTGGGGCTCGTCATCCAGTACTGGAAAAGGATCCTTTCTCCTCTGCACGTCTGCAGTTCTCAATTCAAATCCAACAAAGAAACCTGACCTAAAGACAAGGCCAGAATAAAGTACCTTAAAATAATGCACTATTGCTATACTACTCTTTTGCTACTGTTTACATTCTTTTCACAATTAATAAACATGTTGTGCAACAATAAAGCTCAAAATATTCACAATAACAAAATTACCATATGAATAAACTAAATAAAATAACTAGTGTGATAATTACTAGTTACTATTACTACAATTTTTTAGAGTGCATAGTCAATACACCTTTAAAATAACACAAAATAGCGTTAAAGTGCATTACAAATATACTATGGCTTTTAGTTCTAATAATCTGCACCAAAAAAATAACAAAGTGATAATAAATTACCCTCGATTTCACAAGTAATTTTTACAGTGCTCTGAACCACATTAGCACCATAGGATAACAGGAGCACATACTACTACAACAAGGAGCACAAATATAACACTTTAACAACCAAATAAAAGTATTGTGCAATCATTTTGACCTCTAAAAAGAGCATTTTCATTGTAAAAAGGCTAGTAGAGGTTAGCACAAAGTTAGCGCCGATTAGCATTCTAAATTAGCACAATACATTGTGTGGGACTCACCAATGCAGGGCAACATGCACTAACAATGCTATGGGGTATCCCAGGCTTCCGTGGGCTCTCGGCACACAGCAACTTCAGTATCTTTAGAGTTTAACCAATTTTTTCTCACCAACATGAATGGTAATGATACTTTAGGTAGTGTTTACGTTGGTTTGTGCTTACCAATTTCTCTTGTCAGAGTCTGATGCGAGACAGAGCAGCGCAAAGGGGTGCGCAATACCAGGGCTTAACCTTGACCTTATTGGCTAATACGACATCAGATCAGACATCATCTGCCATTAGTTGCTCAGTGTGTTTAAGTTTTTTAAAGTTTTCTCTTTTTATTTCTTTTTATCATATTTTAATGAACACATTTGTGAACTTATATTTACATGTTATTTATCAATATTTATTCCCATTGTGATTTTAACCAAGTGTTTTTAACACTGGGTTACAGTTGTCATTAGTGAATTGTTAGATAACATGCTTAACTGATCCTGTTTTAAAATTGAGGTGGGAGGCAACCAGGACTAATCCAGGTCTAAACCAGAACTAAATCAGGTCTAACCCAGGACTAAATCAGGTCGAAACCAGGACTAATCCAGAACTAAACCAGGTCTAACCAAGGACTAAACTAGGTCTAAACCAGGACTAAACCAAGATTAAACCAGGACTAACTCAAAACTAACCCAGGACTAAGCCAAGTCTAAACCAGGACTAAACCAAGCACTTCTGATAGATACTGCAGACCTGGATCACCCACAACGGTTGCTCTAGACCAGGACAAAATCAAGTCTAACCCAGTTCTAACCCAGGACTAACCCAGGTCTAACCATTGTCTAAATAAGACCTAAACCAAGGCTAATGGCTATTACTGCACTGATCTCTATGGGGAGGATTGGAATTTGGGATATACAAGATTGGACAGCATTTAAAAATATTTCAAATTATTGCTTAATACTTTGAAAATGGTAAATTGAATTGTTATGATTGGCAAATTGCATCACATTAATAAGTTGGGTTCACTTATGTCATGACATTCTGAATTGTCCCTACAGTATGTTAAAACTAAGGTGAAGGGCACAAAACCAGAACTTAAACAGGACTAAACCAGGTCTAACCAAGGACAGAACTAAACAAGATCTAAATCAGGTCTGGTTTGATACCACTTGTAGCCTCTAAAATGTACACACTGAAGCGACGGTATTTACTTAACCTGGACATGTTTCAAAACCAGGTGTAAATCTGATATGAATGACCTGTCTGTGCAAAGAAAGACCTCCAAACAGATTCAACATTTTGATCAGATCTGACTCCTTCTAACGTCTTTCTTTAGTGACATTTGTATCATTCACACACGCTGTGGACTTGCATGTGGTAAAGACAGGTGCTGCAGCGGTGCTTTGAAAGGATTAGCCATGGCTAATTTAGCATCTTTAGCTCAAACCACTAGGCATCAACTCCTCTATAGAAATAACACTTCTTTACAAGTGACAAATGACTCACACTGAAAGATGAGAGTTTGGGTGATTTAAAAATAGCCTAGTTTGTTATCTATACACTGAGTTTCTATGATGGAAGGACTTTCTAGATTTTTGGGTATTCAAGGTTACTTTGAATTAAATTTCATTTCCATGCTGATGAAGTCCAATTTTCAAAAGAAACAAAAGCTAAATACCAAGACATAAGTTCAAAAGTTTGGACCAATCAACATAATGAATCTAAAGTATTCAAAGCTGATCAAAACAAGATTAAATGTCTGAATTAAAGTTGATTAAAACTGTTAAGTCATCTCCATAACCAGATGTACTGACACCATGGAATATTTGTTAAGAATAATGCAGTTGCTTCCTCATTCCTCTAAAATATTTTAAACAAACTTTACAGTGACTCATGTGTAAGAGAGAAACTGGTGGCTCAATTCTAGCCCTGTCCTGTGCTTACTGTTGTTGTGTCCTTGGGCAAGACAGTGTGTGAATGTGGTGTGTGAATAACTGATAGTTGATGGGTAGGCCAGGCTAGCTCACACAATTTGTGTGGGAAAACTGAAATTGTAGATGGGAAAATATATAGGGAGATATATGTACACATTTTTACATATGTAGTAGGTTTAATGGGAGAACAAAAATGAAAGATGGAGGGGATTACCATAACTTCTATGAGTTTTTAACCATGGTAAATGGGTCACATTTTTATATAGTGCTTTTTCACCTTCAAGGCACTCAAAGCGCTTTACATCAAGGAACCACTTACCTATTCACACACAAATTCATACACCAGTGGTGGGTTAAGTGTCTTGCTGTGGGAGCTGCAATTGCACCACCAACCTGTAGGTCAGTGGATCTGACTGCTCTCCCAAAGATGTTTATGTTGAGAGTGGGATTTGAACCTCAAACCTTTGGATCAATTTAGACAAACACTCTAGCAGCTGAGCTACTGCTACTATGTTATATGTTATTTCCTCATTATTAGTTTACTCAAAGTTAGTTCTATTTTGATTGCAATCCTGTATTGTCCTACATTTGAGGTTTGAGTGCTCATAAAATTCCTGTTTTCACCTATCCCCTATCTCCACCTATGCACTGTAATTACTTGCAATTTTTCAACTATAAAACAAGTAAATGAAAATCTGTTGCTTTCTATGGTGAAATTACACAATGGACAGTCTTTGGCTATCAATTCTAAAGTTTTTAGTCATTGGACCTGTTTTTATTATGAATTATTTGGTACTGTTTACAATTATTCTTGATGGTTCATGTTAAATTGATTATGTTTACTAAAGTCAATAGGAGCTATGTGAGGACTCACTGTGAGGATGCTGTAGTTCCCAGGTCTAAAGTCACCATGAACCATTACGTCTCCGGTCTCTGTGTTTATGTCAAAGCTCTCTCCGATGTCGCCCTGCAGTCTGTACGTCACTGCTGCGTTCTGATCCTCATCGTCATCACGGGCAACCAGGCGACACACTTCCTGTTTACCTGCCGTCTGCCTTTGTGCCGGGAGCTTCACCTGGAAGAGTTTATCTGTAAATTTGGGATGATTGTCATTCACGTCCAAAACTCGGATCACTATGGAAGCGGTGGATCGCAGAGGAGGAGAGCCGTTATCGGACGCTATCACCTGGACAAGAGGAAAAAAAGCAAATGTTAGACATTTGTGAAGTGTCCATAGCATGCAGCAAGTATTAAAGGTATGACATGTTTTTAGGTTAAGGGTCAGTCATCAGCTTGTCTCAATGAAAATGTAATTTCTTTGCCCAGAATGTTCAACTGTATGACAGTAAACTCATCTGGCTCTATGGAGACAAACAAGTGATGCCACCAGATCAAGAATCAAGAAGAATAAATGCAAGAAAGATTAGTTTAATGCCATACTGTGGAACATTCCAGGTAAAGAGCTTCATAAAATGTAGCAGACACTCCACATGAGTTACATAGTGCACCGTTAAATTAGAGCAGTAGTTCCCAACCTTTTCTGTTTTGCATACCCCAAAAGCATTGTCTCACACTCTTGAGTACCTCTTGAGTATATTGTGTAACCGTGTTTTTTTTTTGTTTTGTTTTGTTTTTTTTACTATTATAGCCAATAACAACTATATATTACAAAGAACATTTTAGATTCAAATACTATTCAATTCTATTTTTCTCTTAAATCTGAAATCAATCCAGGTAGACAAGTACTCGCGCAATAAAACTCCAAAATGCTGAGAGAGTGAAGTAGTGGAGGAGTAGTTTTAAAAATTAAAGCATATCCATCCATTTTCTTCTGCTTATCCGGAGCTGGGTGAAGTGTTGGTGAAGCACTGTGTCCCCCTCTTGAGGCGTCGGACGGTTTGCCAGAATCTCCTTGAGGCCATCCGATAGTCCTTTTCCATGGCCTCCCCGAACTCCTCCCAACCCTGAGTTTCTGCCTCTGCGACCGCATGAGCTGTGTGCATGAGCACGCTTGGCCTGACAGTAACCTGTCAGCTGCCTCAGGAGTCCCACAAGCCAACAAGCCTCGATAGGACTCCTTCTTCAGCCTGATGGCATCCTTTACTTCCGGTGTCCACCACCGGATTCGGGGATTGCCGCTGCGCCAAGCACTGCAGACCTTACGACCACAGCTATGAGCAGCCGCATCGACAATAGACGAGGAGAATCCATGTCCCCAGCCTCCCCCG
>KN484455.1:0-14050 GCA_000787095.1 Periophthalmodon schlosseri
GAGAGAGAGAATGAGGAGGGGAGAGAGAAGGGGAGAGACGGAGAGAGAGAAAGAGGGGGACAGAGAGAGTGAGAGAAGGAGAGAGAGGGAGGGAGATAGAGAATGAGGGGGGGAGAGATAGAGAAAGAGAGAGGCTGAGAGAGAGAGAAAGAGGGGGGGAGAGAGAGGAAAGGGGGGAGAAAGAGAGAGAGAAAGACAGAGAGGGAGCAGAGATGGACAGACATAAAGAGACCAGAGAGAGACAGAGAGAAAGAAAGACAGGGAGAGAGAGACAAGAAAGAAAAGGAGAGAAAGAGATCAGAGACATAAAGAGAGAAAGAGCGGGGGAAAGAATGAGAGAAAGAGAGGTGGAGAGAGGGGGGGGGGGAGAAAGAAAGAGGGAGAGAGAAAGAGCGGGGGAAAGAATGAGAGAAAGAGAGGTGGAGAGAGGGGGAGAGTGAAAGAGAGAGAGGAGGGATGGAAGAACAAAAACAAGGCAGTGTAAGAGCAGCGGCCGCACTGTGATATTGAGCCAAATTTAGGGAGTTACTGCACAGGACAAACTCACTTATTTCAATGTCATATTGTCCAGTGGTGTATTTCTCCTCTGTAAAAGCGGGAGAGTGGTTAACACTTTCTCCTGAGGTTGTGAGTTCAATTCTTGACCTGGCCAACTCTGATTCTCACAACACGATAATATCACTATATCGATACTTCATAAATTAAACGTGATATTTGAGTCTACAGCCTTTGTTAAATCACTTCCTGCACAAACTGTTCATGAAATACACATATAACAATAATCAAAACATGAGTATATATATATATATTCTTTATCATGAACACGTTTTCTTTCTCTAAAATGTATTGCCTGTCACGATAGTTACAAATATTAAAGCTGGAACAACATATTTTGGGGCTCAGTGTTTATCATGAGGATTTTTTCTTGGCAAAAGTGGGAGATTTGGGGTATTTTTGTTGTAACATGATCAGATTTGAGCTGTGGAAGTGTGAATAACCCCCTTTTATGGCTAATTATTGGTACATTCTGCTGTTTATTTGCTGCAGCTCATGTCTTTTAATGAACCAGTCGATTTAAAAATGGTTTTCTCTGTAGCGATATATCGTGCTTCGTGCTTGTGAAATATAGTCAAGTTAATCCATTGACACAGCAGCCAACACTGTCAGTTCTGTATCACCAAAATAAGAAACACAACAAATTGTTTTTTTTTCAGTATTTTAGCACAAACCCAGCACACGCAGGGTTAAAAACAACGACTCTCTTTTACCTTTAGGGAATGAAAGTGTAAATAGATGAGAGTCTGTTTTTACACTGTGTTTGGCCACAGTTTGGTTGTGACTGAGGCTGCGTCCGAACGTCCACACTGTTTCCTTCTTTGGACACTACTTAGGGGTCACGCCATTTTTAGCGGTTTCCAAATGTCCAGTTGGTGAGAAAACAGCACGTTCAAAAAAATAGCGGGCGTCAGCTGTCACTACACCGGTCAATATCGACCACAATGCATTGCGAGAGTTGGAAAAACAACAGCGCGACAACAGGTCTTTAACCGGACACAACACGACTGAATGAAGCAGACAGAAGCACAGGTTTATTGCACTGTTGCTAACGCTAACGGGAGCGACCTCAGGGAAAGAAGGCGCCTGATTTGTCTGTTATTAATGTTCATATCTCGATTTACGGACACAACAGCGAAATAAAAACACCAGGATCATGTAGAGCAGGTTAATACGAACATTTTAAGCCTGGAGAACCGACGAGGTCAAATTTGGCCGCAGTTAATTGCTGCTGCCCAAAATGAACAAACAAAAAAAATATGTCAAACTTAACTTCAAAAACCCAGAGTGCCACTTCTGGCCCCTGCATAGAGACACCTAGTGGATGAATATTGAACTAAAATGAGCCAAAGTGGTAGTGATTTTGGCCTTGTGTTCTTGTTTCCATTGGCCAAAGTGTGTTTGTACATTTGAAATTCAGTTCTAACATGCAACAAATAAAGCAAAAAAGAACATTGTCTCATGTCTCATTGTATCTGTGTGGTTGACTGATTATTTTCCTAAATTTAAAATAGTTTGCATTGACAGTGTTTGTTATTGTGATTCTTTGAAATGATACACCTAAAGCCCAATGGGTCAAATTTGGCCCTGATCCTAAATTAGGGAATAAAGGGTTAAAATTGAAAAAGTGGATATTTCAGTGTTCAGTGAACTTATAGCAGTAATTTAATGCATTGTTCATAATTTTCCAAAGAAGAAAAGGGTTCTTGGGTTCTCTAGGGTTAAGACCAAAATGACGAGTCTGACAGCAGCAGTTACAGAGAAAGGAGACAATTTTTCAATGTAAAGTGAATTGGAGCCACGATCACTTCCTATTTGTAACGCGGCGGCTAGCGGGTTAGCTACGTCCATTTATATATACAGTCTATGGTGTGGACCCGGCGTTAGTTTGCCTCTGTGACGACTACTAACTAGGTGTGCGTAGCTGCGGAGATCGACTTAAAACCCTAATGTGGAAATGTTAAACACAGGAAGGAATTTACAGCTCGAACGTGTCGGGAAATCCTATAATGAGCATCAGTTAGACCAAAACCTCACCTCGTAATTAGTGCTTCTGACTGTTTACACTATGAAACGTTAAGGCTAAACCAGGCCATACAAATGAAACATGTTCGTGATCAGATTGACACAGACTAGTTTAAGAAATGTGCTTTGTCGCGACTTGTAACTCAGCGAAAATCTGACACTCTGGCTTCGTTCTCCCTCCAGCGCTCGAACAATAAAACCCGAGCCCTATTCCATAACCAACCTGCAAATGGCCTATTATTATCAAACTTGTAATTTTCACAAGGCAGCTATAAACCATAATCTATTTTCTACTTTCTTGCCAATTAACTTTATATTATAGATTTCCTGATGCCATATGATAATTTGACTTGCTTCGAGGTTTAAATATTTCTCGCGGGCTTAGACGTCAGCGGCTTCCTGATGCGGTAAAATAGGTGAATGAGCCAAGTGTATGTGCCTATGTGGTCTTTAATTTGATCCCAGGAAGGAAGCGAAACTCAATGATAGTGTAGTTTGCCATTACCCACAAGTCATAGCTATTAATCATGTTCATTTTCATAATCAGGATTCTTGTCTTTCAATATATTATGTCACGTTTTAAGGATTTTAAAAAGCTTTATGAACACAGAGAGATGCCGTGATGGGTAAAAATACGCAATATGTTTCGGTGAAGTTATTTAGTTATGAAAATAGTTTGACTCCTGCGTTTAAGCAGAGCAGAAGACGAGACGCCCTCCCAACCGCAGACAGTATAAAGAAGTGGACTGAGTGAGTGTGACGTCACCCACAGCGTCCGGATCCGGTCAAATGAAGCTTGAAGCGTCGAGGCTAACAGTTATAATTTGGAGTTAAGTGCCTTATTTGGACACAACAGCGAAATAAAAATACCAGGATCGTGTTGAGCGGGTTAATATAAACATTTTAAGACCAAAATGACGAGTCTGACGGCAGCGGTTACGGAGAGAGGAGCCACAGTTTTTCTATAGAAAGTGAGTTGGAGTCGATGGAGCCGGAAGTGCGCGGAATGCGGCGGGTAGCAGGTTAGCTACGTCCATTTATACATAGACTCTATGGTCCCAACCCCTTCTATTTTTACATAGTTACACTACATTATAACTTTTGGAACCCTGGAACGTATTTAAAGCCATAGTACGGATGTTTTCGTTGTGTCCTTACTGTGAGCGGGCTTGCATCTCCACAAACCTGACTCTTATTTGACCCGGAGGACGGCCTCTAACTGTTTGTTGAAATGTTTTTTTTTTCCTTTGGCTATAATATTCCACAGTATGGCATAAAACCATCTATGTATCTACAGTATCTGCATGGAGAATGTTCCGAAGTACGACTTTAACATTCTGTTTCCATGGAATCAGTCGACTTTTCACCTCCAAAAAGTTACATTCCGTCACTTTAAAGGGCCCGTACTACGCTATTTTCTGATCTATGTTCTAATGTTGTTTCCTCGTCACAAACAGACCTGGAGTTGTGTTTTGTTTCATTCGCACATGTTTAACGCACAAACCCTGCACATTTAAACACTCTGTTCCACCTTGTGATGTCATGTGGTAATACAGGAAGTGCTCCAATGTGTTTTTAAACTCCACACGCCTTCACTAGAATCATTTGGATCATTTCAGGATCTGGAATTGACAACCTAAAGGTAAAAACTAGCCGTTGACTTGAAAACTACCACTACACGACATCACAAGGTGGAACAGAGCATTTCGAGCTTTGGAGACGTAGACAGACTGAGCATTTTGGCTTTGGAGACGTAGACAGACTAATAATAAAGTGTTACTCAAACATATGTGAGTGAAACAAAACACAACTCCAGGTATGTTTTTGAAGAGGTAACATCATTATAACATGGCTTAAAGCTCAGAAGAGTCAGTTTTGTGTAATACAGGAGCTTTAAAGAAGACTCTTATATTCTATTTGTTCTACCTTGTATAATTAGGTTACATAAAAAGCTAACATAATGTGAAAAGATGGGTCTGAAAATGCCCTCAACAAAGCAACAGAACAATTTGTACCAAACAGCTCCGTAAACATCGCTTGCCTTGTGCGTTAAAGGCTCTGAGCTAAAGTGCTAGCATGTTCAAACTCGTGTTTCTATAATGAGCCCCATTAATTATGTAAAGGCAGTGATGCAGATGGACCTAATTAATTGTCTCTCGTCACCCCCTTGATTACTGTACCTGGAAGGGAGGTGTTAATTTCTGTAATACTTAAGCAGGTATGCAAACTGTTTTGTCAGTGCGAGCGCTATGACAGTGACAGAGGAGAACGCCGCGTTAGCCTCCTGCGAAGCTATTGCACCTAAAGTTTCCTGGTGGTGGAGCTGGTGACATTGGGATAATTGAAGGAGAAAAAGAGAGAGAGGGATTAAAAGTGCAGCGATAGAGAGGAAGAGGAGGAGAAGGAGGAGAGAGGAGGGGCCCCGGAGATGTTTTCCCAACCTGATTGCATCAACATTTGCGTACCTTTGTGCTGTTGGTCTCCGTATGTCGAAGTAATGGGTTACCAGCGGGCGAGTTTGGGATCACCCATGGTGCTTTGCAACAGCCGCTCCAGCGGTGGGGAGGAGACATGTAGAGAGACAATGAGCGCAGACAGGAGAGGAAATGATGACCCCCGTCTGCCTGTTAATCATATAGAGACAGGGACTCCATCTTAAACTACACTAGCTGTTAAACATATTATTCAAAAACACATTTTTTAGTCTTAAAATTAATCAAAATTGACTCTTGTGAACTTTTAGCCACGTTCTAATATCGTTACCGCCTCAAAAACACACCTGGAGTTGTGTTTTGTTTCATTCACACATGTTTGAGTAACTCTTTATTACTAGTCTGTACATCTCCAAAGCTCAAAATGCTCTGTTCCACCTTGTGATGTCATGAAGCGGTAGTTTTCAAGCTAACAGCTATTTCAGTTAGTTAGCTTCGGTAAACATTCGAATTTCCACCGCTGAAATCATCCAAATGATTCTAGTGAAGGTGTGTGGAGTTTAAAAACACACTTCCTGTATTACCGCATGACATCACAAGGTGGAACAGAGTGTTTTCCATTTTAAAAGAAGAACTCAGCCTAAATATTCAGGGTTTGTGTATTAAACCGGTGTGAATGAAACAAAACACAACTCCATGTCTGTTTGTTGTGATTATATATCATTTTTTTCAACTAATAGTGGATAAACATAGACGTTGATTGATATTTTAGTCTTTTTTCCATTATATAGTTTGGAAATCTGAAAGTCTGTTTATAATTGAGACATGCTGGTGTTTACGTGATAGTGAGATACTAATTTCAAACTGATTACGAAACCAGAGGAACGTTACAGTAAGTTGCGTGTGAGGCCACCTGTGAAGCAAACCGAGCTCCTGGGAAAACGGTCCGGTCAAAGTAAAGTAAGACGGACAGGGAGGGCAGCGGGCCGTGACGGGACGCCCCGGAAACGCTGTCGGCTAACAAAGGACCCCCGGCTCGGGACAGGAACCCAAAACAAGACTCCCGAGATGGGGCGCTTGAGCAGGACGGGGGAGGGGTCGCGAGAAGTCAAAGGGCAAATCTAGTCACTAATCTCTGCCATAGAGTTTATGTGCGATGTCTGTGAATGTGCGTGTTGCTTATGCGTTGCTTCCATAGACTGTATGTGTGAATGGACGTAGCTAACCCGCTAGCCGCCGCGTTCCGAATAGGAAGTGAGCACGGGCGCGGTTCCGGCTCCATTGACTCTGGCTCCGATTCACTTCCTATTGAAAAACTGTGGCTCCTCTCTCTGTAACTGCTGCTGTCAGACTCGTCATTTTGGTCTTAAACGTTCGTATTAACCCGCTCCGAAAATCAAGACATGAACATTAATAACAGACAAATCAGGCGCCTTCTTTCCCCGACGTCACTCCCGCTAGCGTTAGCAACAGGTTTGATTGACAGCGTTGCTAAGCGAAGGGGCGTTACCTTCAACAGCCTCGCTCCAGATTGGCTCTTTGGTTGCTATGATACTGTCGTAGCGTCTGGGGGATCAAAGATACAGACTCGGGGTAAAAGTTTGACAGAGTTTATTACAAACAAGTGAACGTGAATGTTGGTTGACGGAGCGGGACGTCCTCGAACCGGTCGTAGGAAGCCGGGTCGCAGGCGGAGGTGCAAGGTGGGTCCAAGAAACGGGATCTGGCAAAATACTCTGCTCCAAATTCGCCGCTATAACCGCTCCAGCCTCGACGAGCTTCATTTGACCGGAGCCGAAACGCTACGGGTGACGTCGCGCTCGCTCAGTCCACTTCTTTGCACAGTCTCTGGTCGCTTCACACGCACGAACTCCATTTCCGCCGCGCGTGCTAGCGTGCCAGTTTTAAGTGCACACGCCAACCTTTTTGTGCGCCGCCATCACGTCACATTAGAGTGGCTTCTTCAATTACGACCAGTGCATTTTTTTTTCAGCGGACAGGGCTGAAGGCACCGACACAGCCCGAGGGGAGAGGGACGGAGGCGGGGACAGCAGAGATGTAGCTAGCATTAGCCTGCTCTATATGAGACGTGACTGCCGAGGCTACACGGCTGTGCTACGGAAAGGTCACGGACTTTGCTGGGCGGTAATGTGTGAACGCAGTGTGCAGTGGTTAAGAACAGAGGGAGAAATAAAGATCAAACCTATCAATGCTGCAAGAAATACATGTTTAGTTAGATGTAAAAGGGACGGAGCAGGGCTGGAAACTGTATAAATATGCCAGATGAAATAGTTTTTCTTTTTACTTAAAGGGCCAGTATCACGCTGTTTTCTGATCTATGTTCTAATGTTGTTTCCTCGTCACAAACAGACCTGGAGTTGTGTTTTGTTTCATTCACACATGTTTAACGCACAAACCCTGCACATTTAAACACTCTGTTCCACCTTGTGATGTCATGTGGCAATACAGGAAGTGCTCCAATGTGTTTTTAAACTCCACACGCCTTCACTAGACTCATTTGGATCATTTCAGGATCTGGAATTGACAACCTAAAGGTAAAAACTAGCCGCTGACTTGAAAACTACCACTACACGACATCACAAGGTGGAACAGAGCATTTTGAAATCCTGCAAATTTAGGTCGCGTTCCTCTCTCAAACAGAAGACACCTTGTGATGTCATATGGTAATACAGAAAGTGCTCCATTGTGTTGTTAAATGCCACGCACCTTCACTAGAATCATTTGGATTATTTCAGCTCTGGAATTGCCAATCTCCACAAAAAAAAAAAAAAAAAAGGTAAAAGGAGATGTTAACTTGAAAACTACCACTTCATGACATCACAAGGTGGAACAAAGCATTTTGAGCTTTGGAGATGTAGACAAACTGATAATAAAGTGTTACTCAAACATGTGTGAATGAAACAAAACACAACTCCAGGTCTGTTTTTGAGGAGGAAACAACATCCTAACATGGCTTAGTTCACAATAGTAAATTTTATGTAATATAGAACCTTTAAGACTAAAAATTGTGTTTTTGACTAATATGTTCATAAGATGGGGTTTTGTTATGCTATGACGCTACAAGCTAACGTTGGCAGTCGGTCGGAGTCTTAAAAATATGGCTCAAAAGGAGATTATCTGACTAGGACAGATCGGCCGATATGACTCTATGATGTAACAGTGTAACTCTTGGTCAGACATTTTCAGAAAACACAAAGACTTATTTGGTAAGTTTTGATTTTGTTATGAAGGGACTGCACCACGCTAGCTAGCTCACTGTGTCTCAAAGCTAACAGTCACTTTCATTAAAATCGGAAAACAAAATAAACAACAATTAAAATTGAAATAAATTAAAATAAAGACTTCCTGATTGTTTTTAAATGTAGAATACTTCAGTTTGTGGTGTTGTTTTATGTTTATTACGCCTCAAAATTAGCATTAGCGTTAGCATTGAGACACAGACATGTCTCTTGTGTCTCTGGTGAAGTTTTCATTTCATTTGTGTAGTGTTTAAGTCCCTGTCCACTGCCTGATCTTTAAATATTTATTCATTTTACCGTGACTCGGAAAAAACCTCATAGAGACACAATCGTAGACTGTACAAAAAAGTCGACTATTTGGAGCAGGCGCTTAGCAACACTGTCAATCAAACCTGTTGCTAACGCCAGTGGGAGCGACCTCGGAGAAAGAAGGCGCCTGATTTGTCTGTCATTAACGTTCATATCTTGATTTACGGACACAATAGCGAAATAAAAACGCAGGATCATGTAGAGCGGGTTAATACGAACATTTAAGACCAAAATGACGAGTCTGACAGAAGTTTCACGCAGAGGGGTGACAATTTTCTAACGTAAAGCGAATTAGAACCGTCGACGGAGCCGGAAGCGCGCTTATAATCACTTCCTATTTGGAACGCGGCGGCTAGCGGGTTAGCTACGTCCGTTTATGTAGACTATGGACACTACTGGACAGGAAGTAGTGACGCTAACAGTGAGGTTGCCAGACGCTGTTGCAAAGGAACAAGTGACATAAAACATAGTAGGAGTTAATATCTGAACTTTTTTGCTTGAAGTTATATTTGTACATAGAGGTATATTTTTGGATAACATCTATATAAGTGAACATAATGCGGTGATGTTAAAATGTGGTTCGATGCTTCTGAAAGACGCCGGAGTGAGTGTTCCAGTTTGAACTCGTCGGTGTGAACACTTTAATTACAGGGAGTGTCAGCCCCATTGCTTAATGTGTCCCTCACAATTAATCCAGAAGGAGGATGTCATTATCTACCAAAGACCGGGCCTGAGCTGGTTTCGCTGTCTGAAGGAGGGAGGAGGGGGGAGAAAGAGGGGGGAGACAAGGGAGAGGAGGGGAGAAAGAGGGAGAGGAGACAGGGGAGGGGACAGGGGAGAGTAGAGAGAGGGGAGACAAGGGAGAGAGGACATAGAGTGGAGAGAGAGGGGAGAGAGAGAGAGAGAGAGAGAGAGAGAGAGAGAGAGAGAGAGAGAGAGAGAGAGAGAGAGAGAGAGAGAGAGAGAGAGAGAGAGAGAGAGAGAGAGAGAGAGGGGAGGGGGGGGGGGGGAGAGGGGAGAGTAGAGAGAGGGAAGAGGGGAGACAAGGGAGAGAGGAGATAGAGTGGGGAGAGAGAGAGAGAGAGAGAGAGGAGAGGGGGGGGAGGGGGGGGGGGAGAGAGGAGAGGGAGGGGGAGAGGGGAGAAAGAGGGAGAGGGAGAGGAATGCAGGGGAGAGAGGTGAGAGGAGAGAAGGGGGAGAGAGGGCGAGGAGGGGGGCGAGGGAGGGAGAGACGGGAGAAATCTAAAGGAACGAGAGTGAGGAGAGAGGGGGAGCAGGGAGAGGGGAGACAGGGAGAGCAGGGAGAGGGGAGAAAGAGGGAGAGAAGAGCGGGGGGAGAGGAGACAGGGGAGAGCAGAGGGAGGGGAGAGAGGTTGGAGAGGAGAGAAGGGAGAGAGGAGAGCGAGAGAGCGGGGAGAGAGGGGAGAGAGCAGAGAGAGGAGAAAGAGGAGAGAAGGCTGAGAGAGGAGAGAAGGGAGAGGGGAGAGAAAGTGGGGAGAGCGGGCAGTGGGGAGAGAAGGGAGCAAAACATGACAGCGAGGTGAGATGCGAGAGAGAAAGGAGAGCGAGAGGAGAGAAAGGGAGGGACCGCAGAATCCGCCAGTCAAAACAAGGAAGCGTCTTTGCTCCGCTTCCCACAGAACGGCCGACTCTCCAAAGGCCAAAATCTTCTCTCCTCTCTGATCCCGGCTCCATTAATCCGGCGCAGAGGAAGAGCTTTTTGATGGCTTCATGAGGCGTCTCACGTCAGCTGTCCAAACATGTTCAGATGGAAGAGGTCAAATTGACTCCAGGTTTTCTGCTGCCTTTTAAAACATTTAGCCTCCTCTCTTAACCCTCTCCGATCTCGACGTCCTCATTTCTCAAGGATCAGCCCGAGTCCCGGCGTGTTCCGTGGCCGTAGCCTAATGTGAAACAGAAGGCCAACAAATTAGAGCGATTTGTTGAGAGCGAGCGAGCCGAGATTTACAGAAAATATAAAAGAACCGCGCTCGTTTTACGCGGGTTCGAGGAAGTGCAGCGACCGCGGCACCTGGCCTCCGTCACATTCGTGGGTGTGGAGCGGTTTTGCGAAATAACTTAGCGGATTATGGTCGCACACTTAAAACAGTTGATACACATCGTAAAGTGACGATAGCTGGAAAGTGATCTTTAGTTTTTTTGCTCTAAATTGCAAAACCGTGTCACTCTGTCAGACTCGTCATTATGGTCTTAAATGTTCGTATTAACCCTCTACATGATCCTGGGGTTTTTATTTCGCTATTTTGTCCGTGATTCAAGATATGAACATTAATAACAGACAAATCAGGCGCCTTCTTTCCCTGAGGTCGCTCCCGCTAGCGTTAGCAACAGGTTTGACATCGTTGCTAAGCATGTACTCTCTGCTAAACCAGCGGTGTGGGCGGGAAGGGGCGTTACCTTCAATAGCCTCGCTCCGGATTGGCTCTTTGGTTGCTACGATACTCACGGTCGGAATTCCAAATATGGAACTCGGCTCCAAATTCGCCGCTATAACTGCTCTGGCCTCGATGAGCTTCATTTGACTGGAGCCGAACGCTGTGGGCGACGTCACACTCACTCAGTCCACTTCTTTATAAAGTCGATGGTTCAGACGTCTTATTTGAAAATCATGTTGCAAAAATATCTTTACATAAAGGCTACGTTTAGAGGAAAGGCTGCAAAGTTCAGTTTTGCTCTCGAAGTTCCTAACGCATTCCTAGCCTCCTAATCCTGTTGCCCCGCAAATCCAGACTGATCTCTCTCTGTATGTTTTATACAGATCGATACGAGTCTGGTCCACGTCCTCCGCCGCGTCTCAAGCCCGGTCAAACGTGATCGTCCAATCAGATCTGTTTATTTTAGTGACACGTGTGAAACGAATGAGCTCATTGCTCACCTGTGATTTACAAATAAAATCACATTTCTCTCACCTCAGATTAACAGAGTTTAGGCTTCACCCAGTGATTCTGCGGAAATCTGCCATGTTTTTCAGCCAACTGAGAGATTTATTTTCCTTTATTTTTTTCCGATATGGACGAACTATGCGAGTCCCTGATTGGCTAATCCACCTGTGAATCACGCCCATTTGAAAACGGGAAAATTCACCGATGACCAGACTCACATCTTCGTAAAGTATTGAAGAAGTGTGTGTTCTGGATCCTGGTCAATTACAGAACAGTTTTGATTTAAGAAATAAAACTAAATGACGACACATTATTCACGGCAATGAGTTACAACCAGAGTGGAGTTTTGCTGTTGCGCTAATGCAAACATTAGCATGCTAACAGTGCACTTCCTGATTCTCTGACAATAAAAACTTATACTCTCTATACTGCTTAACGACATGAGAAAACGGGTCAGCCACTTTAAAGGGCCCATGTTACACTATCTCTACTCTATGTTCTAATGTTGTTTCCTCATCACAAGACCTGGAGTTATTCTCTCAAACTGAAAACACTCTATTCCACCTTGTGATGTCACGTGGTAATACAGGAAGTGTGTTTTTAAACCCTATGCACCTCCACTGGAATCATTTGGATCATGTCAGACCTGGAATTGCCGAGCTCTTCTGAACTAAAGGTGAAAGGAGCTGTTAACTTGAAAACTACCTCTTCGTGACATCACAAGGTGGAACAGAGCGTTTCGAGCGTTGGAGATGTAGACAGAGATGCAAAGCGTTACTCAAACATGTGTGAATGAAACAAAACACAACTCCGGGTGTGTTTTTGATGAGGTAATAACATTATAACATGGCTTAAACCTCACAAGAGTCAGTTTTGTGTAATATAATATAAATCTTTGGCAGCGGTGGGGCTTGTGGTTATGGCAGCGTTTGTTCATAAAATAAACATAAAACAAAGCAGACGTCTTTCATCAGCCTCATCTGTCCCACATTCGCAGATAATCTCCCTCCATCTTGAATCGCTCCGACGTGATCCTGTGTGACTGTGCGTCGTTAGTCACTTGTTTCTGTTGTTGCTCTGCAGACTCTGACCTTGGCCGTTCTGGCCGGCCGCGGGGTACGGCGGGAGGAGGCTGCGCTGATGGTGACAGGTGTCGCCTCCAAACCGCCCCCCGTCACATCCCGAGGAGAGACAGAGAGAGAGGCAGAGAGAGAGAGAGAGAGAGAGAGAGATTTTACACTCATAACCTTAAAGAGACAGCGCGTGATCCCCAGCCCTCATTTGGGGTTATTGGCTCTTCCACTTATCACCTACTCCCTCCTGGGCATGATTACATTGAAACTACTCCAAAGTCAAATTTTGGATATCAAAGGAAAGGTACCACTCAACTTTGGCATCGACGCGGCGTCTTAAATACTCCTAAAATCACTACCACATGCAATTTAATACGAGAATTAGGTTCCCCCAATACAAAGGATTAACCTGGGAAAGGCTCGGGGGCTAATTTAAGTGCTAAGAAAGGTATAGGTAGTTAAATATTTCATTTAAAGTTGCAGGGGAACAAACCTTGAAAAGTCAACCCCCGCAGGCCCACGCTGAGTCACATGAGTTGTTTACCGTACAGTGGAATAGCTTTATTTGCTGCAAAGGAGATTAGTAACAGTGAATTATGCAGATCTTGGATTATCTCCCGCACTCTCAGATACCATCTCATTGGATAATCTCTTTATATAGTCTGTAAATATAGTTGTGCCGTGAGTTTTTTATTTCATTTTTTCTTGAAGTCCATTTTCGGATGTCTTAAAGTTGAATATTTATAGTGACTTTGCTTCTGTAATGAGGTGAAGCTACTGTAGCGTACGTACGAGGTTATCGCTGTGTTCCCACGTGTGTGTGTGAATATGAATGGGTGGCCTGTCTTGTCCAGTGGTGCGTTTAAGGAGACACAGACCTTTACTTGAGCCAAATCAGGCCCTCTGCGACAGAACGCATCCATGGCATTTCCGAGCGGCTCCAATTATACGAGCTGACTGTGTACATATTTGAGGCATTTGCAATAATGGTGTATCTATTTCCGTTCTAATGGTTGACGTTGCTTGGCTCATCCATGCGTGTGTGTCAACGGGCTTTTCTGCTTTATGGGTTCGGTCTGCAGACGTGTGCAGTGTGCTGTGGCTAGTTTGAGCCTTGTTTGTGGCATGTAGCCACATTATTTCTGCTGCTCCTCGTGTGTTAATGGGGGGAGCGTTTGCCCTCACTGTAAATCTTGTACAGCAGTATGTAAGTTTTAGATAATAAAATGTAAAATACTGAGTTATGTGAGCTAAAGACCAGAACGAGCACAGTAGATGTGCTCTGTATATTCGTATACACAATAAGGACGGCCCTTTGCATCAGAGCAGTGTGTGTGTGTGTGTGTGTGTGTGTGTGTGTGTGTGTGTGTGTGTAGACTGAGCAAACAGAAGCCTTGAACCAGGGCCAGCTCGGGCGCCGTGCCTCTGGAGTGGAGGGGCTGACCCTCCAGAGCTCAGAGAGCCTCTGCACACTGCACACTAGTGCACACTAG